>JBBPTO010002454.1:0-10730 GCA_038094155.1 Pulveroboletus cf. aberrans
TTGTTGCTCAGTGTACATGTTCCTGGATGTATTTAAAGGTGATAAGCACTGTGATGTATGTAATTAACAATGAAATTCATTTCTTCTCAAGATCAAGCTTCTAAGAAGCTCTACAAGGGTTGATCTCATCAATCTTGCCTAACCCAAACTTGGTCACAAGAACTTTAGTCTCTATCTCAGTGAGCATCTTTGACTCACCTCTCTCTTCTCTGCCCTGCACAACAGGAGTACCCTTGTACCCTCCTGTTAAGATCAACCCTTGTAGAGCTTCTTAAAAGCTTGATCTTGAGGGGAAATGAATCTTGTTATCAATTTCATCACAGTGTCTATTACCTTTAAATACATCCAGGAACATGTATGTACTTGTATGTGATGTAGCTAGAACAAGGTTGATGATGTCAGAATGACATCATAGGATCAGTCATGCTGCTCCACTTATTTCAAATAGGTGGAGTTGGATCTAGGTCAATCCAACACAGCCATTGTGGAGCTTAAGAAAGCTCCAGACTGATGACATCATAGCTGAGTCATAAAGACTGCATCTAGATTGTCATGTGGTTGATCCTGAAGTGTAATTAAAATTACACTTTAATTAAGTTTTGACTGATGCAACAGTCAAGCCTTAATATTCAACCTAAGTCTTTAGTAACATGAAAAGTGTTTTAGCACTATGGTCTGCCTGTATTAACAGAGCACAAGACCTAGTGTTCAATTCACAGAATCTCAACAGAGCCTACCCAATATAATACTGGGTTTATGCACTGACATTTCAGTCTGTGAAATCAACAAGAACATTGCATAAATCACTCAGCAGCCCCAGTGCTGGATCTAGTGCACACCCAAGTTACCCAGACTAACTTGTAACAAATGGCTTTTGCTGCTAACTCAGCAGTCATTCTGCTACCTCTTGATACCATTCAATGAACATTCATGGAGCTGGGACAACATGTTAATCAAGCATTACACACTCAAATAGGTGATCGAGCATAACTTGATCATGCATAGAATCAGTGTTACTGCTTGCTTGAAACTGTGAATCAGGTATGATCATTCATATTATTGATGCCAACAAAACATCTGGGTTGCTTACATCATTGAAGCATACTCCATTAATTCCTTCAGACAAACTCTCTATCATTGAGAGTAGTATTGCTGAAATAATTCAGTGTCTAGAAAATGCTGCAACAGCTTCAGCTGATCCATCATACATACCTGACCAACTCTTTCAGGAACTGTCCAGACAGGTTATTGTGGACATCCACAGGTTCAGATTGATCTGAGTGTACTGGAAACAGCATTAGCCTTATGTGGCCCAACCAAACTGGGGAAGGCTATTCCACTGTGCACCACATATCATGCAATGCCATGCACTTGAGGCAGGTCTGGCAGAACCTGATGAACATGTATATGTGTATTACACAGATGAAGAGGAAATACAGTCCAAATCTACACTGGGCCATCATGAGATCAGTCTGGACTGTCCAACGAACAGCTGGATACCATTACTCATCAGATTTTGGAAATCTTCCATGTCTTTGACAGACATATGATCAATGGTCATCTGAAATATCTCAGTCATTGGATTCCTTGGAGCAGATTGGAAGAGTCATACATCCACATTCATGGACTATCAACTGGTGCCTTCAGGCCATGATGTATTGAGAGGAGGGTATACAGTGTACCTGGCTCTAATTCACTGTGGCATCATGACAGACAAAATGGCAAGTGGTTTCTAATTGGGATGGTTGTGATGGCTGTGTCTAATGATGCCATGTCAGGTCTCATTCACTGGTGGATTGTAATTCATGCATTTATCAATGGGTACTCACACTTTGTGATGGGAGTTTGGGCAAGCAATAACAATCATTCTAATACTGTGCTCAATCTCTTTCTCAATGCTATTGAAGTTCATGGTCTACCTAGTTGTGTACATGGAGACCATGGTGCAGAAAATCTGCAGGTGGTCACATATATGGAGGAAGTGAGGGGTTTGGAATGTGGATCTTACATCTGGGAACAGTACAACATGCACTGGCAATGGTGATTAGTTGCTAATCAACTTTTTGATAAGGAGCATACACAACATAAACATTGAATGGCTGTGGCATGATGTCACCACTGGAGTTGGCCACAAGTGGAAGACATTCTTTCAGGATCTTGAGCAGTATTATGGCCTCAATCCTGAGATTGAGGGCCATCTATGGCTTCTCCATCAACTCTTCCTTGATGCCATTAATGAAGACTTGACCAAGTGGGCAGAGACCTGAAACAAACATAAGATGAGAGTGCAAGGTCAATCTGAATGCAGCCCTACCAATATATTCTTTTTTGGCATGCTGGACAATGGTTTCCAGGGGTTTGATGAATTGTCAACTGAGGATGAGAACATTAGTGACATGGCAACATATGGGGTGGACTGGAATGCAATAGATGATCTGCACATACTCCACCATTATCACCAACACAACTATGATGCTGTTAAGACTGGATCTCCTCCGCTCAAACTCAGGTCAGAGATCGAAGGTTGAAGGGGATCAAATGGCCAGAGATGGCTGGAGGTCCAGAGGATCACGTCCAGAGGGGTGAAGGCTTGACACATGACTTATGTGTTGCGTCTCTGCACTGTCATGGCCTTCTTGGTTGGAGACACATTGGAGGAAACTGGAGAAGGTTGGAAGAGAGAGTCTAAGGTGATATTCAGGCTGAGCTATCTACATACAAAGTTGGAGTATATATACGGAGGAAGTCAGAGGCTATGTAAATAGGTAACACAGAGTGGGAGAAGTCATAACCAGAGCTGTGCACCAGTAGTGCAGTTCGCCAGAGCTGTGCTGCACAGGGTCAGAGAAATCAGAAGGGCGAGACCAATCTAAATACAGAACAAGAAAAGTACATAAAGGTATCTAGGATAAGTCCAGAGTTTCGGAGGTTAGGAGTTGGTGAGATGTCACCGGAGGTATTGACGGAGTTGTTCCAGAGGTTGAAGTTGACTCGGATATATGGGATATGACAGATGCCACCAATGGAACTGAACATGTTAACCCCTTCATCACCCAGGAAACACAGCACCTTGCCAATGTTGATGTTCCTGAAGTACACTCCCTGCTGTTAAGACAAGATCTCCTCCGCTCAAACTCCAGTCAGAGATCGGAGGTCGAAGGGGATCAAATGGCCGGAGATGGCCGGAGGTCTGGAGGATTGCGTCTGGAGGGGTGAAGGCTTGGCGCAGGACTTGTGTGTTGCACCCTTGCACTGTCATGGCCTTCTTGATCAGAGACGCATCGGAGAGAACCGGAGAAGGTTGGAAAAGAGAGTCTAAGGTGATATTCAGGCTGAGGTATCTACATACAAAGTCGGAGTATATATACGGAGGAAATCGGAGGCTATGTAGATGTAGTAAGTCGGAGGTCGGATAAGTAAGAGCCGGAGCTGTGTTCCAGTCCAGGAACAAACTGGAGCTGTGCTACACAGCGTCGGAGGGATCAGAGGGGTGAAGCTAAACTAAATAGAGAACAAGGGAAGTACGTAAGGATATCTATGATTAGTCCGGAGTTTTGGAGGTTAGGAGTTGGTGAGATGTCACCGGAGGTTGTAGCGGAGTTGTTCCGGAGGTCGGAGTTGACTCGGTTGTACGGGATATGACAAATGCCCAGGTCATGAACTACACTTGCACCCTTTTCATTATTAGAAGTTTCACTTCAGAGTTCCTAGGAGTTTTACAATGATCTACTTCCTCCCATTGTTTCCCATCTCATGATGATGAAGAATATACCTTGGAAGAGATGATGAACATGGCTGGCTCCCCTGAAGGTGGGCATTATCTTGACTTCTAATTCTTCAATGCTGTCTTGGCATACTAAGGGAGTAATGTTATAATTGGCCCTTTTTCTCCTTATTGCCTACATATGCATGGGCATAAGTCCCAATTTGGACATTTTTCTCTTTGAATCACTGACTATGATTCCATGACTTCTTGTCTGTTTCCATCACATTCTATGTGATTACACTTGCTTCATCAGTGACTCCACCCTTATCTACCCTGAACTTCCTATACATCTATATTAACCTCACATTTCTGTACTACTATTTCCCAAGCTAAACCTCCCCTTTGTGTACCTCAATACACTAGGTCTTTGCTCCACTCCTCATCCTAGTCCTTAGTCCCTCATTGAGAATTCTCACTCTTTGAGACTTCATTGCACTCTTGAGGCTATGCTGTTTCAGAGAACTTCTTGCCAGCCATTTGATGATAGATCCTAGTTCTCTTCAACATTCAATTGTTGAGATAGAGCAAGCAGAACATCTTGTTCTCCTCAAACCTTTGTACCTTGATCTCATAGAGCAGCTTGCCCCACTCTCCTTCATCCTTAGTACTTTAGACCCTCTTTAGGGGCTATGCCTATCCTCTACCTGAGGTGGTCATAACATCATCCCAACCTGAGTTAAGCCAGTTGAAGTTTGAAGGTCAGTTTTGAACCTGATGTTCTGGACCTGAGTTTACACATACCAGACCTGGAGTTCCTGCACCTCAGAACATGTTCCTGTGCTCTGGGTTTGGTCATGTTGTTGCCTTTTTCATGTTTCATTGACTGTACTTCATTTGGGTATGCCTGAATTACACTTTTGTATCTGAGACTCAGTCCCTAGACAGTGTGCAAGTAACCACCACCATTCCTAAGCCTATAAATCCAATCCCTAAGCCTTTCTCTACATTTCCCCTCGATGTTCTGCAAGATTAGTTGGTTTCCTAGCCCTACCAAATAGAGGAAAGTCAGACTCTAGTTTTTCAGTGTCCTGTCAATGTCTATTGAGCCTTTCCTACAGTCCTCTTCTTTTCCCTTTCCTCTTTTTGCAATCCCCTTCAGTTGAGATATACACTCCACCCCTATTTCTTGCATAGCACTTCATCCTCAGTCCTTTTGCTATTTTACAACTGGAGTTCACTGTGAGGATTCAAGAGAGCACCCAAGGACTTCCCTAGGCTCAGTCCCCAATGATCAGCACTTGAAAACTTTCATTCTATATCCATTTCCAAGAAATTTGTCTGCACTGACATTTCTAAGCGCAGGTTTTTAGAGTTGTAAGCCACCTGAAGCCATTCCAACACTGCCATATATCAATATAAGCCTATTCCAAAGTATTTTCTTCCATTTATAGTAATTGCCATCTTAACCCAACAGATCTGAGATCAGCAAGTACACAATTAGATCAGAACGACTGCACTTGCACAGCCACATTTCCAGATCTAAACCCAAACTCTATCTGATCCTCAACTGACATCACCCACAGCCCTTGTTGACCAGCAACTACTGATTCTGCCATCAAACTAAGTATAGTCCCGTCATAATCTATGGCATTCCTGCTATTCTGAGGATCCTCTGATGCCCCCCCCCCCATTTCAGCAGCAAGGTAATCACTAAACTACCATGCTTTCTAGATGACATTGAGTGTCTTGAAGTCTATGCCAACCTCTTGGGAAGCCAAAAGATCAAGGCCACTATCCAATATGCTGACCTTGAGGAAGCCAAGTTATGGAAAACCATACCTGAAGTGGCCAGGAATGATTGGAAGGCCTTCCAAGCGGCCTGGCTACTATCCAGGATATGCAGGTAATCAACACTACCAGTGGGCTGATTTATATGCCTTAGCTCAGGAAACCTGGATGAAGCCTATGATAATCCTGGAAACATTTGAAGAGTATGACTGCAGCTATATTCGGATTTCAGTGCAGCTCCTTTTCCAGCAGGACTTAGCTGAGTATGATTATGACATGATTTACCTCAGTGGATCCCTGCATTCTTCAGAGTCTTCAAGATCAGGTTCTTCACTGGCTTGCCATTATCTGCCCTGATATTCATCCTGACAAGTCCTACCCAATGTTGGATGTTGCTGATGCAGCACACTTCTTTCTTTTGGGTCACAAACCCCATAGCATCAAAATCCTGACAGCTCCTACAACATTTGGTGAAGTCCTGCCAGAACCTACGCAAACCCTGTCCATCCCTGAGCCAGTCATGCCAAATCTGAGATCTCCAACACTGATTCCAGCCAACCTGGCCCCAGTTTCAGTCAATCCGAGTCCTGTCCTGTCAGTTCTGACTGTAGTCCAGCCAGAGTTCACCCCATTTGCAGATCCAGATCCGATTTTACATTTCAGACCCAAGACAGAGATTATGGTAAACACTGCAGACCCAAAGCCACCAGACACATCTGAAGTACCCATAAGTCATGTTTCCATCTGTCAAAATGTACCTTCTCTGACCTCCAGCCTTCTCTTCCCACAACTCCAAGGTCAATGCATGCCAATGCTGCCATCTCTGCTCTGGAGCATCTCAGAGTTGGTCTTTTCACTTGGTAAGGTCCTCTTCTTCTTTTGAACCTTATATGTCCTATGTCAGACATCATATCGGAGTTACATTGGAGTTCATACACTCAATTTCCATCACTATTTTAGTCCATTCTTCCTGTTTCACTCACACAATTGTCCTGCCATCAGTGTGCAATAACTGAGGTGAGTTTGTAGCTACATTCCATCACTTTTATCACTTATGTCTGTAGTCTGGGCCTTCTTGCCCCTCCATAGTGCACACATCCTGACACATCACTGAACTGCCAGTTTTCATAGAATTCAAGTCATTTGTTGCAAAACTGCTGGTTCCCATGCTCCAATCCCTGGTTTCTACCCTTCAGACTGTTCATCCTAATAACTCTGTAGACTGGGAGCTGCCAGACATATTCAAGATACAGCTCATATCCCCACTGCCCTTTGCACAATCCACAACTTTATTGTTCTGAACAACCCTGCCAATGAAGTAATCCTGGATGATGATCTGATTGATGCTAATGCTTTGAATTTAGACAACACGGTAGATGATCAACCTGAAACTCCTGGGGAGGGTTCAAGTCTGCATGACAGCATCACCAGCATGATGTGGTAGGATTATATAAACATCAGGCATGTACATGGATTGAGTGTGGATGATAATGATGATGATAATGACAACAATGCTGATATCATGTAATTATTACAAGCCACAAATACATGATGCTAGAAATATGGGGTGCTATCAAAGTACATGGAATTTAGGTTGTTGTCATGTGACTCCATACCTTGTCTAATTGTGGGGTATTCAGAGACATTGCATCTCATTGACTCAGATGAGAAGCCAGTGTTGGATAGTACCACAAAGCTGCCATTGGTTGGTACCTGGAGTGCATTGGTATTTTTTTGAAACCAGGTGTGGTGACCTTCAAAACTGTTGCAATGTTTAACCTCAACACAGTATATGAAGCACCCTGCAATATTGTGGGGGAATTCCACTTAGCTTTGGTGGTACCGAACAATGTACAAACCCTTGGCTACAACACAGTCTCAGAATCATGTGATCTGACCCAGAGTCCATGAAGATATGACCATATTAAATCAGCAATACCATTGTACCAGTTTTGTACCTTTATTATTAAGGGGGTATTTAATATTTGGAATAGCCTCCTTTGGCCTTGATCACTTCCTCAATCCTTCTAGGCATACTTTCAATCAGCTTTTAGCACTTCTAAGATGGTATTTTATCCCATTCCTACTGAATCCTCTACCACACCTCCAAAATTTCTTTAAAAGGTAATTCATGCTCCGCTAGCCTCCTTTTCAGATAACCCCAGATATGCTCAATGGGGTTAAGGTCAGGTGACTGTGAAGGACATACCATGGTCCTAAGATCCTGCATCTCTAACCACTCCTTGACCTTGCAAGTATGCTTGGGGTCATTGTCCTGTTGAAAAATGATGTCAGAAGGATTAACACCATAGTACTGCATGGTTTCTTGCAGTTCATCCTTCAAAATTTGAAGGGATAGATCCCCATCCATCCTACAATCAATCTTGATAGCATATCCAATGCCATACCAACCCATGCAGCTCCACATCATCACAGAACTACCTCCAAACTTGACTATTTCCTCAACCAGCCTATTCCTTGATTTTTTTCAAGCCCATTTGTGCCCATCATATTCCAGGCAGTTGATTTTGGTCTCATCAGACCATATGACCTTCTTCCAGTCATCAATAGTCCAATCTCTATCAGCATAGGCAAAATTAAAATGAGCTTTACAATGTCTAGGTAAGAGAAGGGGGTGTTTGGACTTGACTGCAGCCTTGATACCACTTTTTTTCAATTGGCAAAACACTGTAGCGGTAGACAGAGGTTCCCGGACAAGCTGGGTAAGAGCTTTTGTCACTTGAACAGCATTCTCTGCTTTTTCAGGAGAGATTAGACAAATAGCATGTCACATATTAGTAGAAGAGAGCTTGGATGGGCAACCTCCATTAGATTTTTGAAGCTCATGACACTCTTTTAAGTGGAGTCTAGGTATGGTAGACACATGAAGGCCAGTGGTGGAAGCAATAGAATGGGCAGATTGGCCACCATCAAGCATAAAGAGAAATTTGACCTGAGTAGCAAAGAGGGATTTTATGATGGTAAAAGTTAAAAGCAAAGAAGTGTGTGAAGTATTTCAAACTCAGACATATTGTTTATATGTATATCTTTGTTTGTGTATTTAATTGAGACCAAATATCATTTTATTTCAATGTGATTCTGCTCTGTCTCTTAAAAGGTGCAAAACTGTTGCAATGGTATTGCTGATTTAATATGGTCATACAGTGGCTCAAAAAAGTGTGCCGATGTTGGTCCATTTTGAAGAGATTGGTTAATTGTCAGTGAAGAAAACCAAGCAATGCCAAACACTTGCAGGAGCGAAGGTAGTACTTGACCCCACTTGGATTATGCAATTTGGTCATTATGCCACTGAGTTACAGCCATTTTAAAATGACATGTCATTGGGACACTTATTTGAACATCATGCTATGATCCATTATTTGTATTTGGTAAATAACATAAGAATATGACAGCTTCTTATGGATGCTATGCCTTGACCCTGAATAATTATGTAAATTACATAATTCCAAGGTGTATCAATAATACTCATCCCACTCAGTTAATCAATATTGTTATGAACTCTGTTCCTACATCTATTGAAGCTAATATTCTCTCCCTTGCTGAATCTGGTCTCTCTATTCATCAGATCTTTTTTCAAACTGGGTAGTGGAAGTCTGCTGTGGCCAGAGTCATCAAATAATACCTTCTAGAGAAGGAAAACATCAAGCTAGGGTGTTCTTTCAAGGTTTCATCTACTAATAAAAGAAGGATTATTTCTAGTATTAACACTGAGAAAGTGGAAAATGCTGTTCAACCAACCCATTTCATCAATTCTGCCCCCTCCTCTCCTATCTCATGCCAAACTGTTTACAATGTCCTCAAGTCTGCTTCCTTGAAGGCTGTGATCAAGAAGAAAAAGCCTTTTCTATCTGTCAAATATAGAAAACACAGGCTAGCCTTTGCTCTCAAGTATCAAAACTGGACTGTAGAGGACTAGACTAGGGTTATTTGATCAGATGAAACCAAGCTTCACAGGATTGGGTCAAATGGAAGAATGTATGTATGAAAAATGGCAGGTAAACCTTTACAGGACAGGAAAATGTCAAGAATGGTACAGTTTTGAGGAGATTCCTTCATGGTTTTGGAATGTATGGGCTGAAATGGTATTGGCATCTTGACAGTGGTAGAGGGAAAGATGAATGCTGAGCAGTATGTCTCCATTTTAAAGGGTAATCTGCTTCATAGCATGAAAAACTCTGGTATTTCTGCAGAAGACATTATCTTTCAACAGGATAATAACCCCAAGCACTCTTCCAAAAGAGCTCAGGAATGGCTTGAATCTCATGGAATCAAACTTCTGGATTGGCCGCCACAATCTCCAGACATTAGCCCTATTGAGCATGTCTGGCAAATTCTGAAACAAAAGCTTAACAACTATTCAAGACAAGCTAGGGAAGTATGGGAACCTTGGGAGAGGATTGCAGTGGAGTGGGGCACAATTGAGGCTGAGAAGGTCAAATACTGATAGAAAGTATGGCCAGAAGGCTAGAGGCAGTGATTAAGGCCAAATAAAGACACAGTAGGTACTAAAAGTATAAAATTGGGAAGATGCTCAAATAAGTGTCCCAATGACATGTCATTTTAAAATGGCTGTAACTCAGTGGCATGATGACCGAATCACATGATCCAAGTGGGGTTAGGAAGACTAGAGCATATACTACCTTCACTTGTGCAAGTATCCGGCCTTGTTTGATTTCCATCACTGACAATTAACCAATCTCTTCAAAATGCACCAACATTGGCACACTTTTTTGAGCCACCATAGCTTCATGGACTCTGGGTCAAAACACATGATCCTGAGACCCATTTGTAGCTAATGGGTTGTACATTGTTCGGTACCACCAAAGCTAAGCGGAATTCCCACGCAATGTTGCAGGGTGTTTCATACACTATGTTAAGAATAAACATTGCAACAGTTTTGGAGGTAACTGTAATTGCTGTTGCATAATGGACTGTGGAATCTGTCAACCATGTGATGGACTAACATAGAATGTCATTTGTTATCATTTTGATGACCATGGCAGATGCAACCATGGGGTCTGACTCAGTATCACTGTTGATGTGCTTGAGGGTCAGTGCCCTGTATGTATCAATGGGAATAGTGGGTGCAGGAGGGATGGACAGGGGTGGGAAAGACAAGATATGCTGATGCATCTATGCAGTGGAAGAGGGTTGAGTGTGATAGCCACCTTTCAAGTCCTGCTTGATATCCTTCATACAATTCATGACCTGGCAC
>JBBPTO010002455.1:0-10730 GCA_038094155.1 Pulveroboletus cf. aberrans
TCAAAGAAGACACTCAATTTATTTATTCTCCTCATCATATTCGACCGCCAGGATTCATTACTTCAGATTCTGAGATCCCTTCTTCACCTCTTCCTCAACCTCCTTCATATTCTCCTTGTTGCCTTCTAGATTACATCCCTAGAGATGTACCTTGTGATGCCACAGATCCTTTAGAAGGAATACCCTTTCACACATCCACTCCTGCTCTCAAAGCTTGCTTCACTCCAGATGAACTACAGCACCTTTGAAAACACATTATGGACGAAATTGGAATCATCTACAGTGATGATATCACTGGAGGATGGATTCATCAGGGAAGCAGTGTTCCAAGAACCAATGCCCCTTCCATCGAAGAAAATCTGTCATCAGCTAGATCTTCTCCAGGAAACAGACATACCCTTCCTGGAAACAGCCAACATCCTGCCTTATAAAGTTCACCCCAACTGCCCCCACATTGTTGATTCTTTCGAAATTACAACTGTGGAGACCACTATGGCAAATCAGAGTATCCTCCCCTGTTCCTTCATGTACAAAGATGAGACCCTCTTCTCTGCCTACAGTGGTGCCAGTTGGGCTTTCCCTTCTGAGACATATGACTTCACTCCATCTGCATATGTACATTTCCAGGGTTTTGAGGTGAGATTTCTTCCCTCCAATCAATAGACCAATTAACCCAAATGATCCTTATTGTTCTGACAACCCCCATGCTAGACTCTGAGAATCTTTACTGGTTGCCAACATATACTTCAATGTATGGGACTGGTATCACCCTCACCATATCCAGAATTCTTCTGGATACACCATTCAATGGTGGAATGCAGAATTTGATAAAGAACACCATGACATTTGACATGACTTACCAGAATCTAAGCCTCTAAGGAGGCTTCAGAAACTGTTAAAGAAATATCATCTTCCTGAAAATGATGATCTTGTTTATGAAATCATGGCTGGTTGATATGAGGTCACAAAGACTTATTCTCTTCATAGAAAATTCTTGAGTCAGAAGAAGCATAGGAGAAGTGTGCAGAATCAGAGGTACAAGAATAGGCATATTCCTTTATGAGCATGGACATTATCTTCTTGGAAGTATAAGTGAAATTAATCGATAAAAGAATGATTTCTCAACGAATGGTGATCTAAATTTCCATTGGAAATGATGCTGAAGAATTTGTTTCACAGATATGGCCACTACTATCCCTGCTGTCACTGATATCAATATTGAAAGTGTGATTATCACTCACATCCCCATCCTAGAAGGACAGAGTAACTACTCTTTCTGGTCTGCCCAAATCTGATCAATCTTCAATACTATCAGATGTGGAGGTTTTTTTGATGGAACTCTTGCTATCACTAGCAATATTGCTACTGGAGATGTTGACTCCTGGAAGCAATCAGATCAGAAGGTCCTCAGATATCTAGCTTTCACTATCAATGACACCATCATTGACACAGTACTTCCTTCATCTCATCAATTCTTCACTTCTGGATCTGGCACTACTCTAGTCACCCACTTCCGCTCCATGACCTATCAACCATGGTCCACTCTCAGAGAACACTTTGCCTCTCGAGGAATTGCCAGGCAATTTTACTTCTTGCATAGTGTCTTTTGTCTTCGCATTAGACCATCTCATGCCATAGAAGACATCAATCAAATGATCTCACATTATCAGAACATGCAAAATGCTGGTCTGGTTCTACCTGAATCACTTTGTGCCATGATCATGCTTACCCAACTTCCTGACAACTTTGACTCCCTTTGCTCTATTCTGATCCATGTCATGGATCAGAAGGACTTCACCCTACAGAATGTCCAACAGGCTATACTTCAAGAAATTGACATCAGATCCTCAAAAGGATGCTCTCTATCCTTTCGCTTGAGCAGAGACCCCTCTTCCTCTGTTCACAGAACCAATGTGATTCGCAGTGGTCCTCCATGAGAAAATCATTGGAAGAACCAAAAGAAGGACAGTCATCCCGACCACTCATCACAACCTTCCAATTCAAATCCTTTGAAATGGAAGAGACCCTCAAAACAAGGAAAGAGAGATTGGTATGAACATTGCCAATCATACAAAGGAAAAGGGAAACAGCCTGCTAAAGTGAATGAAGTCATGGCAAATGCAATCATGAGCTTTGATCCAAATCAGTTCACTGAAGCTGATTTCAACACCATGGTCACTGCTTATGACCCATGTGATCACTTTATGAATCATATGAAGGTTGAAGAAGAACAACATTCTTTCTCCTCTGAAACAGTTAAAGCTGGATGGGATCATTCTGTTGATACAGACATGGATGATGGTATGGCTGGACCTTCAAATTTATTTTGAAACTGTCAATTCTCCTCCTCACTCTAAGGAGAAATTGATGAGACACTCAAGAGTGAAGAAGTTGACAAAGAAGAAAACTGAGAAGTTTATTCTCAGTGGTTTACCATCCAACTCTTTTCTACCTGGTGCTAGCATCAGAGACCTTCCTATTCCAGAAAAGAAGACCTCTTATATGGATGAGATGGAACCTATTAACTTTGCTACCCTTCCTATCATGCAACACCTTGCTGATTTGAAAGAGACACATAAAAACCATAACCATGAAAGTGTTGTTCCTTATAAATCTAAATCATTTGGCCTGTATACTGTTGGAACTTCCCTGAGCTCCTTTGAACATTCTCACTGGATGATTGACAGTGGCTGCACTGATCATATCACCCCTTACCTTGATGACTTTGCACATCTTGGTAAAGGTACCAAACAAGCCTCTGTGGCTAATGGATCAACTGTTAACATGCATGGACCTGGTAAAGTCATTATCCATCCTGCTGGTCTTGATCCTATGGTACTTGAATGTGTTTGATATGTACCTAAGGCAGTACATTGCCTCCTTTCTGTGCCCACTCTGACCTTCCAAGGTTTCAGATGTGAGATCTCAAATGGTGAAACCTGCATCTGGGACAATTGAGGACATCTGGTCATCCAGGCATCTGCCTCATGTCCAGATAACAATCTTCACTGGTTTCAGTCTGCCTCAATTAAACCTGGAATAATTGCCTCGATGACAACTAATGATTCATATCATCTTTGGCACCATTGCTTCAGACATTGCTCCAAGAATGTGATGAGACATTGAGGCACTCAGACTTCTGGATGCCCTTCCATATCCATTCTGCCTGACATTCCACCTTGCAAAGGTTGCACTTTAGGCAAAATGTCAGATTGCCCCTTTGGTCTTTCAATCAAGAGAGCTGGTCACCCCCTTGTCCTACTGCACACCAATTTAATGGGACCCTTTCGTGTTGAATCTCACTCTCATTGCTGCTATGTCCTCACTCTGATTGATGACTACTCTGGCTTTGCCCTCGTCCACTTTCTTCATGAGAAGTCTGGTACTGCATCTGCACTTCAATGCCAGATTGCTTGGCTTTAGAATCAGTCTGATTTTCATGTCACCTCTGTATGTTCAGATCATGGTGGGGAGTACTTATGGAAGGATATTCAATCATTCTTCTTATCTCGAGGCATCACCCATCAGACCTCTTCCCCTCACACACCACAATAGAATGGATGTGCTGAGAGATTTAACTGTACCATCATGGAGAAAGCAGAAGCTATATGTCATCAGGCTAGTCTATCTAGAGTCTTCTGGCAAGAAGCTCTAGAGACCTCTCTTCACATCTACAACAGACAGCCAGTGAGATGACATCAGTGGAACACACCCATTGAACTCTTCAATGGAGACAAACCAGATGTGTCCTATTTTTGCAACTTTGATTGCAAGGCTTACATGTTCATTCCCCCTGAACAATATCAGGATAGACTCTCAGCAAAAGCTGAAGAAATGACCTTCATTGGATATGAAACCAATACAAAAGAATGGAGATTCTGGTCTACTCAACACCATTAAATCTTCATCTCCACTCATGCCACCTTTGATGAATCGAGTTTCCTGTCTGCTCCCAGAGAGATAGAAGACAAACTGCCCTTGATATCTGAAGACACTGCATCTGATCTTCACAATAATGACCAAGAAGAAAGGAATCTGGACTCTCTTTCTTGTCACATCATAATCAACATTCCTGATCTTCGACCACCTATTCATCAAAGATCTAGATCACCTTTCTCTCATTCAAGCATCTCATCATTACCTTCACCATCTTCATCATCCTCTGATTCCAATCCTCATACACTGCCACCCAAGTGAGATTTACAACACACTGGACAGAGAGAAACCATTAAGGACAGTCACAGACAGTTCAAACTCCCTCCTTGACCAGAAATATCTCCTGAATTCCATGCTTGCCCACCTGTGGGAGCTAGAGATACTTTCAGACCTCCAATTATGGAGAGATGTTCTACTTGAATCACTCAACCAAGGATTCTTCCTGATAACATCTATGGGAATCGATGTCTTGTTGAGATCAAGAGAGATATTCATTCTACTACTTTACCCCTTCAAGAGGAGACTTCTCAATGAGAACTGGTTACACAACTGAGACCTACAAATGAAAAAGAAGACATGGGAACCATGTATGGTAACTGATGGATGAGAATCCATCTGTCTGCTGCTATAAGCAAGAATAATCTGAGACAGTATAAAGATATACTCAATCTTTCTAAGGATAAACAATGCCAATGGAAAGCTGCTATGAATGAAGAGTACCAATCTCTCATGCAACGCAAAGTTTGGGATCTGGTTGATCTACCTAAAGGTTGTCAACCCATGAAAGGGAGATGGGTATATGCAGTTAAAAGTGATGGTTGTAAAAAGGCTTTACTCCAGTCTTTGATATTGACTATGAAGAAACCTTCTCACCTGTTATCAGGTTTGAGACAGTTCGTCTACTCCTAGCTCTTGCAGCTTTGAAAGACTGGGAGATTGAATCTCTCAAAGTCAAAACAGCATTTCTATTTGACAAATTAGACAAAGAACTTTATATGGTTCAACCTGAAGGTTTCATTCAATTGGGCCAGGAGAAGAAAGTTTGTTGTCTTTGAAGGGCCATCTACAGCCTCAAACAGGCTGCAATCCAATGGAACAAGGAGTTGCAGAAAAGCCTTCTGGAATTTGGCTTCAAACACTGTATTTCTGATCCCAGAGTTTATATCAAACTCATCAGTGAACATTTGGTTGTTTTAATTTTCTATGTTGATGATGCCCTTTTTATGGGTAGTAATAGAACCATCACTCTTCAACACAAGAAAACATTTATGGAATGATGGGAATTCAGAGATCTTGGCCCTGCCAAAGAATATCTTGGAATGAGGATTACCAGAGATTGTTCTAAACAGACTCTGAGACTTGATCAATGCTCCTATGCTTCCAAAGTAGTTGAGCATTTTGGTCAAACAAACTGCAAAGCAGTTTCAACACCTCTATCCTCTGGATATAATCCTAAGCCAAACAAAAGTCAACCGAACTCAGATCTTCAAAGTCACTACCAATTGGTCATTGAATCATTGCTCTCCATCATGCTTGGAACACAACCAGACCTAGCTTATTCAGTGATCAAGATGTCGCAGTTCTCTGCAAATCCCTCTGAGGAACATTTGCAGAAGGTGCTCTATATAGTGTGCTATCTATCCCATACTCAGGACTTGTGCCTGACATATACTGTGAATGGCTCAAATGACAGTTTTGTGGCTTATTCTGACACTGATTGGGCTGGAGACATTGAGACCTCATGGTGCACCACTGGTTATTCCATATTCCTTGCAAATGGAATAGTCTCATGGCTTTCCAGGAGACAATGACAAGTTTGACTTTCATCCACTGAAGTGGAATACTGTGGAATGACAGAATGTATGAAACAATTACAATGGATTCATAATCTGTTTGAAGAGATGTCTTATCCTCTCTCAACCATTCCTCTATGTGTTGATAATCAAGGTGCTATATTTCTTGCTTCAAATCCCACTCAAGAAGGACGGACTAAACATGTTCACATCCCTGAACATTATATTCAGGAGGCTGTTGAATTCAGTGAAGTGGAACTATTTTATGTTCCTTCCAATTCACAGTTTGCAGATATCTTTACCAAGAATCTTGGAAAAATTGCATTTGAGCATGGACAAAAGTGTTTGACTCTTTCTTCATTCTGACAATAACCAATATTTCTAGTGAAGAGGAGTGTTGAAACTTGGTATTTGCATTCTGCTCTTTCATTACATAACCAAGGTTCTAGATCCTGATAACATAATCATCAGTCATTTTCACTCTTATATTGTTTTATCATTCACTATAGAAATGAGATACTTATGCAATTGGCTAGTATCTATATCCTACTGATTATTTTGGTCCTCAAGTCATGTTTCATGACTTATTCCTATCTATATATGATAGAGATCTATACAGGTACAAACAGTCCTGTAGAGTATTTAAGGAGAGTTCCCTCTTGGTTGCTCTCCAGTTAGAATCCTATCCAGCTCAAACAGACAAGTCGAGTCCCCTCCTTCTCTGTCTTACTCAATGACCCTCTACCTTGCAATACTCCATTTACCATTGGTGAGTTCTTCCACCAAGGACCATAACCTTTCCTCTTCCTATCGGTTCTTTGACTGGTAGGACCATCCACTACCTCGGAGGATGAGACAAAGAGATCTTTGCATCTCTTTACAAACTGCATTGAGCACCTGATTCAACTTTGCTTGCAATACATGAAGCTCAGACACTGTCATTACAACCAAGAGTTGTCATCATAATGATATGCAAGTGAGAATAGGAATGAGATTTGACTCGCTGCATGATTGAACGTGCATCAAGCTGCAGCATCTTTGGAGGCATCCAAACTCTCTGACAGCCCAGCAAACTAAAAACCCCACTGGGCAAGGTCATCATCAAAAGATACAGATTATGTATCACAGAGGACAGGTGACCTGAAGGCAGTTTTATTTGGAATAAGTGAAAGTGAAACTTACTTCTGTCTGTAACCTCTATTGTACTGATAGAAACATATGGTTATAGTGAGCTTACTGCATATTGTTAAGACCACTCAATGTATTCTTGCTTGAGTGGGAGCATGTCTGCCACATCAGATCTGCTTTGGTTAGCTCATGAAGAACTCTTTGTCAAGATCTATAGAGTGGGCAAAGATACCCAGTACTCAGCCAGATGCCCACATCAGCAAAACAACCCTCCTCTGTAGAGTCTGTACAGTGGTCTGTACAGAAAGGTCACTCAAATTACAGACTTTATAGACTCTACAGAGGAGGGTTGTTTTGCTGATGCAGGAGAGCAATCACAACTGCTATATTTATCTATAGAGTGGGCAAAGATACCCAGTACTACTAACTATTAGTACAGCTATATGTGAATGGATGAAAAGAGTCTCACCTCAGCCAGATGCCCAGGAGAGCAATTACAACTGAGTGTTGTATTCTGTCCATTACTGCCTATGGTACAAATGGATTCAGTAATATCCAGGTTATGTAACCTTGTAGTTAACTTCGTTTCAACATGTCTCTGCACCTTAGTTATGACTCTGTGCATACTGAGGTGAGGACTGTCCCTGGTTACTTGTTAACTCATACTTACACTTTGTAGTGTATGTATATTCCCACAGGTGTGCAATATATGAGTTATGACTCTGTGTGTACTGAGTCCATATTCCCACAGGTTATGAGCCCCATGCTCTAATCACATAAACACACACTTACAGAGATTGCACACACATATACCCAGCAAAATGTCTTCCATGATGGCTGAGAATATAAAGCTACTGAAGCTTGATGCATCTGGCAAGAACTGGACTACTTGGAAGGTCTGGCTCCAGATCACCATAACTAGTTGGGGACTTAGGGGGTTTCTCGATGGTACAACATCAAAGCCCATAGATCTGGCAGTGAGGAAATCACCTGGATGGATGGTGATGACTCTGGCTGAGATAAAGGAAGTAACAACCTATACCAATGGCTTAACAATGTGGACTGAGAAAGACACAAAAGTCTGTCATTTCATCATGAATGCATTATCTGAATCCATATTCACCCAACTCATCTGCAAATTGAGTGCTCATGAATACTATGAGATGCTTTGTACTCTCTTTGAGAACCAATCTATAGTGATTGGCACAGAACTGCAGCATCAACTTGGGGAACTCAAACTGAAGGAGCGCAGTGATGCATGTGTGCATATAGACAAAATCATCACCTTGCGTGAGGAACTGGCCTCAATTGGGCGTTCTGTGTCTGATGATGACCTCTTCAACATTGTGTATGCATCTCTCCCTCACTTGTATAACCCTGGCTTGGCAATTCTATATGCTTCAATGTGTATACATAAGCAGACCATCAGTCCCAATGACCTGAAGGATATCATCATTGAAGAATATGAATGACTTACTCTCCAGGATGGTTCTAAGTCAAAAGGGAAAACGGAGGATGCAGTGTTTGGTGTGGATGCATCTCAAAAGGGAAAGCATAAGAGGTTTCCTGAAACTTGCCATAACTGTGGCTGGACTGGTCACAAATTTGTGGATTGCTGGGAGAAAGGTGGTGGAAAGGCTGGACAAGCCCTGAAGAACTGGAAGCCTCATGGGAAGAAGTTGAAAGACAAGGATGCAAAGACTGATTCAAAAGCAAGTTCTTCTGCACATGCTATGTGTGATGAACCAAACTGTGCCTGAATGGCTGAACCAGACATTAGTGTCTCATCTCATCTGGCTTGTGTGGATGTGGGAAGCATACCTGAACTCTATAACAGCAGCGCTTCACAACATCTGTTCCCTTTTCATGAATGCTTTATCAATTTCATGTCCATCTCACCCAAATCTATTTGCAGCACATCAGTAAAATAGCAAATGTCTAATTTTGTCTTATTTGTCTTATCCGCATCTTATTCGCATCTTATTCACGTCTAATTTGGGCTTATTAGCTTACCACAAGGCACCATAAGCTAATAAGCCCAAATTAGACACCAATAAGACGAATAAGATGAAATTAGATGTTTGCTATTTTACTGATGCACTGATAATGGCACATTCAACGTGGTTGGATGTGGTGACCTACTCACTATGCATGACTCACACAACATTTCATGAAAAGATGCCCCAAACTATAAGGTAATTCTAAGATGGTACTGTCCCACACCAAGCAAGCCCTTGCACATGAAAGTAGTGATGTGAATCTCATGAAGGAATGTACTGGTCTGGACAATGAAGCCTAGAGAGAACTGACAGCTGTTGTAAACTAGAGTGAGCTTGCCTGATGAACTGGCAGCAAGTTTGGAGCCTGAGCACCAGATTGACGCATAAAAAAAAGGTGTGATTCCAGAAAATGTTAATTGCTGACTCTGAGCATAGGAATTCAGTAGAGGTACATACAGCTGTGCAAACTGGTTCCTAGATGAACTTTCCAGACTGATGCAAGACAATCATTTCATTTCATTTTCCTCCACTACATGACAATTCATTGTGAACTTTCCTGTGCTGGAGTTTCAGTCAAGAAACTGAGAAAGGTTGCCTGTGAGCACAGCGAGGATCTTCATGCAGATTACATGTGCTGAATGGCCCAGTATGCTCCAAATCAGCTCGTTTTTATTGTTGAAATGTCCAAAGATGACTGTACCCCCTTCTGGCAATCTGGATGCTCTAAAAAGGGAACAAGGGCATCTACGAGGGATGTTTTCATTCATGGCCACTGCCTCACAGCAGTTACAGCAATGTCTTGTGAGGGGATGATTGCAGGTCACATTGTTGAGGGCTCATTGTGGCATGATGAGTTCCTCCACTTTCTTGAGCGTTCTGTTGTATGTCAGGTTCATATTTGGAGACTTCTGCATAAACTAACACTACCATTCTAGCTTCCACAGTGTGAACCATTCCCTGCCGAGCACAGCATACTCATTATGGACAATGCACATATCCACCATGGAGAGAGGATTCATGACCTTGCAGAGCGATTTGGTATGTCAGTGCTACTTCAATGTGTGCTTCAATGCTAACCCAAATCAATAAGGCATTTGATTAGTCTTCCTTCCGCCTTATTTGCCTGACCTCCACCCCATCGAAGAAGCCTTTTTGAAAATCAAAGCATGGATTCAAAGGAATGCAGATGTGTTTTCAGGAGATGATATTTTCTATGATTTGTTTGAGGCACTTTTCATTATCACTCCAGATGATGCTTGTGATTACATTCGACATTCTGGGTACTTCTAGTTCATTTACAGCAGACTGTAGAACAACAGAAGTGCTCTGACCAGTGTTGCACCAGTGAGATATCACATCACAAAGCTGTTCAAACTCTCCATGAAAGAGTTGAATGCTCTCAAGGTCACTGACTGTTGCATACCAAAGAGTGGATAGATGTATATCCATTCTTGATCAGCTTCTCCTTGAGCTCGGTGGATAGGCCATAGGTGTTGCTAAACTCTGTCATGGTCATTTGAGGTCCTGCAGACTCCAGTTGTTGTGAGGAAAAAAGCTTTGTGAAAGACTGAAGAGCCATAGAACTGAAGGCTCTGGCCTGTTGTGGTGTCAAGGCAGGTGCATATCTCTTATTATCATCACATGCTTGAAAAAGGTGAAAGATTTCAGGCAGGAAGTTGAAATTGATGGTGGGGCCAGATGTGGCTGGTGCCAAAATGGTGGGAATAGTGGGGGCATCAGAGATGGCATTTTTTCAAGCTATTGACAGTGCTGAGAAAGAACAGACATTTTTCCAAGAACATTCTCAGGTACAATTTTGAAGAGTTGGTGATTGGGGGGGTGGGGTATCAGGGGTGGAGACTTGAGGTCCTTT
>JBBPTO010002456.1:0-10729 GCA_038094155.1 Pulveroboletus cf. aberrans
CAGCATCCTGGGGAATCCTGCTAGGAAGATCATATTTCGCTCCACTTCCAAGAGCTTATTGTTAGCAATCAATGCCGCTGCAACCTTATGGAACTTCCTGGTATACTCTCCCAGGTCATCCTGGTTACACATCTGTTTCTTTTGGTAATCCTCTGCTAAGTATTGGATGTCAGCGCAGCAGAAGCGGTTGATATCCTCGCATCTGGGGTACAACTTTTTAATGGCCATCACGAATGCGATCCAATCTGCCAGGTTGGCAGTAGTCTCTGGAATGGTTTCCAAAACCTCGGCTTCATCTAGATCTGCATACCGGATCGTGGCCTTTATTCTACCGGTGTCATCAAGAACCACTTGATCACCAATCTGGTCGATATCCTCTAGATACTGGGGGAGTTGAGACGGCATCTTGCCATCAAACTTGGATGCATTTGGGGTACCTCAGAGAGGCATGTGGAAGGGATGAGCTTGACCAGCCATTGGTATCAGATTTGGCTGGCAGTTGAGGTTCTGAGAGCAGTTAATAATGGAATGCAGTATAGGGAGATGAGAAAAATTGTCGTGATGAAGAGAGATATATGGAAGACTCGGTGATGAGCTGGATGAAGAAGGGTCAGATGAGGAACTGGATGAGCTTCCAGCTTCGGAGAGGTAACCAGTAGGGTCAAATAGAAAATCAAGAGACAAGGATGGTGATGAAGGGCGAGATGAATGAGACGAAGTTGATTCTGAGACTGAAGTCAAGGGTGAAAGTGGAGCAAAAATTAATGAGCAGTTAGGAGAGAAAGCGGCATTACGAGCTGGGGTAGAATGAATAAATGCTCTGGGGACAAAAGGAGACAACGCAGGGATGCTGAGTTGTCGATGATGAGCCCTATCTGGTGTTACCGGAATCAGGAAATTCAAATCGGAAGATAGATTGAGACAACAAAAATCAGAAAGGATACCCTCAAGTTCTAAATGCTGGGGAGTAGGCCTGAGTGTCCTTCTCGACAACCTGAAATCCCTCGTGGTGGGCTCCAGTTGAAAGACAAATAAAATGGGTGAGATGCCAACCACCGGACTAGTCCAAGGTAGACAATAAGTAAAGAAGGGTATGAGTAGTACTCATCTCTAAGGGATTTCTAAAGGTTGTAAGGTGAGAAGGGGACAGGATCAAGTGTTCCCTGCAAGTTTGAGAGTGATCCAGCATGTATCCGGTATGTATCTGGTGTGTATCCGGTAGTGAGAGTTCACCAGATCGAAAGTACCCAGTCAAGGATGAGGACCGAGCGCGAGGAGGACGACAATGGGGAAACATCCTGCAGAAGTCAGACGGGGATCTGATGAGTCAAAAAAGGTGTTCACAATTTTGGAGGGTACAAATTTTATAGTCAGGGCATTTCCCTTGACTTTTGACAGACAGCTAGTCTAGCTGTGACATAAGTACCCATAATTAAATATAGTGTCCATCATCCTGTTATCAGTGGGGACAGATCACTGACAACCAAAAAAAGGAATATGACCACTGCCGCACCACATCCGGTTATATGAACGGATGGGGAATGGTAAGTACTTCAAAGAAGAGAGAGGAAACCGGACCCGGATGGACCAGATACATACAATAGAGGGTGGAATGGGACCAGATCGATGACGGATGGGACACAGATGGTGCATGGCTTGAATGCATGCTTGAGAGAGACTGTAGACGACCTAGGAAAAGTCAACTGGATGTGGATAGACCAGATACAAATCTAAGGAGCTATGGCTCCTTACACCAGATGTGGTGTGGTGGTGGTCATATTTTCTTTTTCTATTGTTGGTGATCTGTCCCCACTGATAATGGGATGATGGACACTATCTTTAATTATGGGTACTTGTGTCATGGCTAGACTAGCTGTCTGTCAAAAGTCAAGGGAAATGCCCTGACTATAAAATTTGTACCCTCCAAAATTGTAAACACTTTTTTTTGACTCATCAGATCCCTGTCTGACTTCTGTGGGACATTTTTCCTCATCGCTGTCCTCATCGTCCTTGTCGTCCTCCTCACGCTCAGTCCTCATCCTTGACGAGATACTTTTGATCTGGTAAACGCCCACTACTGGATACGCACCAGACCCCTACTGGATACATGCTGGATCCCTCTCAAACTCACAGGGAATGTCTGATCCTGTCCTCTACTTGCCTTTCAACCTTTAGAAATCCCTTAGGGACGAGCACCCCTTGTACCCTTCTTTACCTTTTGTCTACCTTGGACTAGTCTGGTGGTTGGCATCACACCCATTATATCTGTCTTTCAGTGGTATGCAAATATGTGGGCATCAGGGGCAGGGGTGTTGATGGCTAGGTGGTTGAGGAGTGCAGCTTGGCAGTCTGGTGCAAAACAGCAAAAGAACTCTGGAGTGTAGTCCTATGCAAGAAATAGGGGTATGAGTGTATATTTCGACCCAAGGGGATTGCAATGAAAGAAAAGAGAACTATAGGAAAGGCTCACTGAATATCCACAGGACACTGGAAAACTTGAGTCTGGCTTTCCCCCATTCGGTAGGGCTAGAAAACCAACTATACTTGCAGGACTTGAAGGAAACTTGAAGGAAAATGTAGGAAAAGGCTTAGGGAACCGGACTTAGAGGCTTAGGAATAATGGTGGTTACTTGCACACGGTCCAGGAACTAATTCCTAGGTACAAAAGTCTAATCCAGGCATACCTGAATGAAGTACAGTAAAGAAAATATGAAAAGAATGAAAACCTGACCAATTCCGGAGTGCAGGAATGGTTTCCAAGGCACGGGAATACCGGGTCCAGTGTGCAGGAACTTGGGTCTGAACATTGGACTCAAAACTAACCTTTGGACTTCAACTGGCTTGACTTGGGTTGAGATGAACGGCAGCGAAATGTTCTCGGGATTGGAAGGAGCGCAGGATAGGGGCTATCGGACCGTGGGAAAACACCGGATATCACTGTAGGGAACTCCAGTTTCGTACAGTGGGGCTGTTTTGTTTTGCCCAGTTGATGTCTTTGCCAGACATGGCTGATTTTGTGCATGGTAGGTGGAAGTTGGTGATCTCCAGGCCTTGTCGGTTGTGTTGGGTGGAGATGCTGTTGGGTGAGATGTGGAGATTTGGGTTGAAAGATGTGAGGGTGGGGGTGGTGAACTCACCAGTGCACATGGTGGCAAAAAATGTGGTGGTGAGGCATGTGAAGATGGCAGTGTGGAGGGGAATTGAAAGGTTGAGTTGGGCATGGATGAAGCAGATTGCGTTGATGGTGTAGGGCTCTTGGGGAGGGCATTTGGATGAGGGGGAGGTGAGTAGTCTGGCCGCTTTGAGGAGAGCATTGGTTTTATTGGAGTTGAGGGACCAGGGGAGTGTTACAACTACCCTGGGTAAGGATAGGTGCAGCCCTTCGAGGCAGGTCTTTGAAGACGAAGGAGAACACGGCAAGGCGTTCTATGAGGATGAAGTTCAGGGGTTCTAGGAGAACAGGTCGTTCTGACTTGTTCGGTCTCAACGATCTATCGTTGAAGAGAGGACTACCTCGGAGATCTATCGTCTCGAGGTGGACGAGAAGTTTCCTCTAGAACAGTGTAGCCTCAGGAGCACTACGAAGTCTCAAAGAGCAAGGGGTTCCCAAAGAGGGACTGAGAGTGGAGCAAAAGACCTAGTGTATTGAGGTATACGAAAGGGAGGTCTAGCTTAGGGATATGAATACAGAGAGATGGGTTATATAGGCTAGGATGGAACCGCTGACAAAGCAAGTGGAATCGCATAGAATGCGATGGAAATTGGACGATGAGTAAAGGTATTGTAGTCAGCGGTGAAAAGAAACGAACGTCCGAGTTGGGACTAACACCCATGCGTAGGTAAGCAAAAGAAAGAAAGGGGCCGATCGTAACATTACCCCCTTAGTATGTCTGAGACTGTGATGAAGGACTAGAAATCGAGGTAATGTCCTCCTCCGGGGGAGCCAGTCATGTTGGCCATTCCTTCTGCAGTATATTCCTCGTCCCCATCAGACGGCATATGGCAAGGGGAAGCAGATCGTCTAGGCAGAGGGATGGGAACAGGTCGTCCGAACGTGTTATGTCTGGACTGAGGCGGTCTGGTGGCGGGGGGTCGGCCGGTTCCTCGGTGTCTAGATGGTGAGCCTCTGGAACTGTGTGATGATGGTGGCGAGCTCAACAAGGCAGGGGTTGGTTGGCATTGGTGAAAAGGGCAGCGCATCTGAGTATGTCCTGGGGTGAAGTTGTGGCAGATCGGACATTCATAGTCCTGGCAGAAGATGCGTTGGTGCCCTAGACGGTTGCAGGAGTAGCAGGCTCCAGGGAAGTGGGGATGGGATCGAGGAAGGGGAGTGTTTCCATCATTCCCAGTCCAGTAAGCTTCTGCTCGTTCTACGGTGGCAAGCTCCGCAGGGGTTAACGGTTCCGAAGACGCGGATGGGGTGCGGGGTACTCAGGACTCAGCCAGGTCCTTTAGGTATCGGTCTATGTCCGACAGGAGTTCTCCCATCTCTAATTGATGCATCGTCATCAATAGGGATCCTTTCAATTCCTCTTGGATTTCCCCGAGACATTGTCCGATATGGGAGGCGATCTGATCGGTGATGCCTGGGAGGAGGAGGTCCTCAGTGATGAGGGACAGTCGTTGTGACTGGAGGAAGCTTTGATAGAGGGAGTTCAGTGGGGATAGGAGGTCAAGGTGGGAGTAGACTGCGGTCGTGAGACGGGGGTCGGTCAGCCACTCGGTCATCGATCCGAGGTAGGCTTCGCTAGGAGGTTCGTCATGAAGGTTGTGAGTGAATGGTGGGACTTCTACGGAGGTCACTGGGCGTGGGGGCACAGCGGCAACTGCAGGAATGATGACTGCGGGAACCAGGGAGACGACGTTGTCGCCGAACTGGGAACGGTGCCAAGCGGGCACATCGGAACTGGAGATGATCTGGACAGGCTCGCTGTCAGGGAACGTGGTGGTGGTCCAGCCAGGGGAGGCTACTGTGAAAGAAGGTTCTAAGGTACTGGGGGAAATGGACGAAGGAGAAGAGACGGTATCTACGAGGGTCGAGGAAATGGTGGATGGGGAGGAAGTCATGACGGTATTTTTCTGAGATGGTTTTTGTTCTTTGGGGATGGTTTTTCTGAAACAGTGAGGGGGAAAGCGGACAGGTGAAGTTTTTTATATCTATCTAAAGCAGACTGCGAATGTTTCAGGTTCCGTTCTGGGATCCAAGAGTCTTCTTTGGCCGAATATCCCTTCCAACGGATCAGGAACGTGCATGAAGACGGCGGACCACGATGTTTTAATATTTTTTCTATTTCATACTCTTCCTCACCCTCTACAAGTTCCGGTGGAGGTCTTGGGAAGTTCTTGCTGTGGACGGAGTTTTCTTTATACGGGGATAGAAGAGAAGCGTGGAATACCAGGTGTATCTTCCATGCCTGTGGAAAACGGAGTTGATATGTGATTGGGGACAGTACCTTCGTGATCATGAAGGGTCCTTCCCTTTTTGGGGCGAATTTCGGGTTTGCTACCGAACGACGGAGGTTCTTGGCTTCTAGCCAGATTTTATCTCCTTTCGAGAACGGGGTGAAGGAATGTTTGTTTCGTGAGGCCATGACTTGGCATGCGAGTTCGTGGGCTGCGAGAGCTTTGTCTCTCATTGCAGACAGGGATTTCAGTCTAAGGTCAATGGCAGGGAGCGGAGAGTCAGGGAGGATGATAGGTAGGGCACGGGGTTCATAACCCATCATGAGGTAAAACGGTGACTTGCTGGTGACAGAGTGGGGGCGGTGGTTGTGCGCAAATTTGGCATGGGTAATCTGGTCTGCCCAGGAGCCAGGGTTTGCGCCGCAGAAGATTCGAAGGTATGTTTCGACCTCCTGGTTGACACGTTCAGTTTTGCCATCTGATTGGGGGTGGTAGGCGGTGGACAGGGAGAGGTCATAGTTCAAGAGACGACCTAGCTCTTTTGCGAAGGAAGATGCAAACTGCAGTCCTCAGTCCGAGATGATCTTGTCATAGAGTCCGAAGCAGAGGAACACTTTATGGACAAAGAGGGTCGCTACACCCTCGGCGGTGATGGTTTTCTTAGTGGGGCAGAGAATTACCCCCTTAGTAAGTCCGTGGTCGACCATGACCAATAGGGAATCAAAGTCGGAGGAGGAGGGGAGATCCATGATGAGATCACACGAGATCTGTTGAAATGGACGGGTGCATGAGGATCAGATTGGAGTTAGTGGGGGTACCATGGGGTGGGTATTTGCCTTATTCTGTTGGCATATGGCGCAGCCTTCTATGTACTTCCTTACGTATTGGGCAAGTCTGGGCCACCAAAACTCCGTAGAGACAAGTTGTCGTGTCTTAAGATATCCTGGGTGTCCGGCGGTTTCGTGGTCGTGGCATCGAGTGAGCACCTCATGTCTGAGGTCGTTGGTAGGGGGAACGTAGATTCGTCCTTTATACGATAGTACTTCTTCAGAGTAGGACCAATCCAAGAGGCGGGAGCGGAATGCTGGAGGTACTTCTCCTTGTAGTGCTTGGAGGGCTTGGAGGACAAGGGGGTCTGAGGACGATGACAAGGCGAGTTTTCCTGCTAGCGAGAGATCAATGAGGTTAACGAAGAGGGAGTTGGGAAGTAAGGTGGTTCCTGCATTGTCTTCTTCGTCGATGATGAGGTCAGAGTGTCAGGAAAGTGCGTCGGGGGCGGCGAGTTGGGACCCGGGGATGTGGACCATTTTCAGGTCAAAATCTGTGAGGTCGAGAAGCCATTATGCTTGTTGACGATTCAGATTCTGGGGTTGATGGAAATATGTCAGGTTTTTGTGGTTGGTAAATGCTTGAACTGAGAAGGGGGACCCAGAGAGGTAATGTTGCCAGGCTTTCAGGGCTCGGATTATTGCGAGGAGTTCGCGATCATAGATGTCATAATTTCTCTCGGTGGGGGAGAACGACTGCGAGAGGTAGGAGCAGGGGTGCCAGTCTCCATTGGTGTCGGTCTGGAGTAGGATAGCTCCAGTAGTGAATTTCGATGCATCGGTCATGATGGCGAAAGGTCGCGTAGTGTCAGGGAGATGGAGGACTGGTTTTGACAAGAAAAGAGCCTTCAGCTCTTCAAACGATTTCTGGCAGGCAGGGGTCCAGTCCCAGGGGAGATTCTTCTTCGTAAGATCTATCAAGGGACGGGCGACGGAGGAGTAGTTGTTTATGAATCGCCGGTAGAAGTTGGCAAATCCGAGGAAGGACCAGACATCCTTTACTTTGGTTGGGGTGGGCCACGCTGCGATTCCGTCGAGTTTAATGGGGTCCATGGCGATCTGTCCAGGTTTCACGATCATCCCAAGGTATTCTACCTCGGATGTGGCAAAGGTGCATTTCTCGAGTTTTAGGTGCAGGTCGAGTTCCTGCATCCTTTTCAGGACGTGTTTGGTTTGTTCTTCATGGAGTTCTGGGTCTGGGGAGAAGATAAGGAGGTCATCCATGTAGCTGATGAGCCATCCTTCAGCGATCATGTCCCTGAATGAATCGTTCATAAATCGTTGGAATGTGGCAGGGGAGTTGGTGAGTCTGAAGAACATGACGAGAGGTTCGAACAAGCCTTTGTGGGTAATGAAGGCTGCCTTCCATTGGTCGCCATCCTTGATCCTAACATTGTTGTACCCCCATCGGACGTCGAACTTGGTGAAGACCTTCGCGTCTTTCAGCTTGTTGACGAGATCAGATATGAGGGGAAGGGGGTACGTGTCCTGAATGGTATGTTCATTCAGGTATTGGTAGTCCTGACATGGGCAGAGTTTGCCATCTTTCTTCTTGACGAAGAAGAAGGGTGCAGCTTGGGGGGAGTTCGAGGGGCAGATCTTTCTGCAATCGAGGTTTTCCTGAATGAAGTCCTCGGTGGCCTTCTGCTCATCCGAGGACAATGGATAGACTTTCCCTACTGTTGGGACGAAGGAATCGTCAAGGTGGATCTCGTGATCGTAGGGATGAGATGGGGGTATGTGATCGGATGCTTCCTTTGTGAAGACATCCGAAAACTCAGCGTACTCGGGGGGAAGTGTCGTCTTTCCTCTGGTTTTATCTGTGGCAACTGCTAGTTTGGTGGCGGTGGTGACCTTGTTGACAAACCTCTGGTGTCTGAGGCTGCCACAGGGGGCGAAGCTGGTTCCGAAGTGGGCTACTCGGTGGAGGTCTGCGTACCTCTTAGCGATCCCTACGAGTTTGGATTCTTCTTCCTTCTGAAGATAGTCAAAGAGTCTTTTGTCGTAGACTTGATGAACCATGGTCTCCTTCGGAGCAGAGGTGGGGTAAAACTTGTCGTGGCGTTCGGGTCCGCGACATGTCCTTGGTACAAGTCTTTCGATGCATCGAGGGTTTCGGAGATTGTACAGGTCTGTTTGGACCAATCAATGAGAGGGTTGACCACCTTTAGCCAGGGCGATCCAAGGATGACGTTTTGTCATCCACAGTCCATGATGTAAAAGAGGACTTTCTTGGCGATCCCTTCGATATTGACAAAGAGCGCAGTGGAGAACGAGACTTTGCCCTTTTTATTGGAAGACATATCGAGGTTGCAGACTTGGAACAGTCTTTCCAATCAGGTCATGGGGAGTTTGTTCTTCCTAACGAATCCCCAGTCGATGCAGTTAATATCTGCGCCACTATCGATCAGGGCGCGACACTCGACGATTTTAAGCATGTGCGAGGGTATGATGAGTTTGACAGGGATCTGCATAGATTTCATCGTACGAGATACGGTGACAGGTGCACATACAGGGTAGGAGGTAGCAGACGTCGAGGCTGTCCTCCGTTCTAAAAATCCTGGGAACAGAAGCGAGTGGTCCTTCCGACCATTTCTTCGTCGTCTTCCTCACATTCTTTTGATGCGGGGAGATCTTCAGGGTCCTTCTTGGTCGTCTTTTTGACCAAAGGCCTGGGACGTCGTCGAAGGTGACGTTACATTTGAATGCAGAATGTCCCGGTTTCTGGCATTTGAAGCAGAGGTTCTTTCTGTGGCAGCGCTCCCTTTCTTCGGGGGTGAGCTTCTGGGGGAGAGGGATGGATACGACGTCGACGTCCATGGCATCAGGGTCCCAGGAGTTTTTAGAACTAGGGGTAATATAAGCATAGGAGGGGGTGGTTTTCCCTTTCCTTGCTTCTCGGATTAGGGAAGCTCTTTCCCATTGTTTTTGGAAGGAAATGGCACGTTTGTACCAATCATCGATCTTATCGGGGATGGTTTCCATGGCCAGGATCTGGGTGGAGAGGGGCGTGGCAATGGCGAGTTGGTAGAAGGAAATGAGGACATCGTTGGTAGCCGAGAGTCTGGTGGCATGGGCTTGGAATTCGGCATTGAAATCTACGATGGACGGCATCCAGTGTCCTTTCTTATCTTTGTTCATGCATGCAGAGGATAGCCATGCCAGGGCGTCAGTGGCTTCATCTTCTTGGATGAAGGACTTCTTGAATTTCTCTTCGAAGTCCAACCATTTTCCGAAGGAGTTATCTGTGACCGCCTTCCTTCTGAAGGTTTTGGCCCAGACCTGGGCTGACCTGAGGGTCATGAATGAGAGCGCAAAGGCGACCTTCTTTTCGTCAGTGCAGTAAATGTCGGAGTTGACTAGGAGGTAGGTTGCGACGGTGTCCAACCAGTCTTGGGATTTAGTAGTGTCACCATCAAAGGCGGCTGGGGGGTTGAGCTTGAGCTCTGTGGGCTTAGAAGAAGACATGGCTTCGTATGCTTGGATGAATTCCCAAGGTTTGGGCAGGTCAAGGGGGTTGCTAGGGAAAATGATTCTTCCAGACTGCGGCTGGGGTGTTGGCAACAGAGGGGTCAGCACCCGAGGAATGGATGCAGAATGGGAGAGATGGTGGGCTAGGTTGAGAGCGACTTGGGTTTCCTCCTCGGTGGGTAGGAAGTCGTCCTCGTCAGAGGGGGTTTGGTTGTGGGGGACCGACTCGGAGTCAGAAGGTTCGTTGGGGCGGGAGCGCCAACGAGTATCAAGGGGGGGTCTGGGAGGAATGGTGGCTTACTGGATAGTAGCCAACAGGAAAGCTAGACCTTTTGTTACAACTACCCTGGGTAAGGATAGGTGCAGCCCTTCAAGGCAGGTCTTTGAAGACGAAGGAGAACGTGGCAAGGCATTCTACAAGGATGAAGTTCAGGGGTTCTAGGAGAACAGGTCGTTCTGACTTGTTCGGTCTCAACGATCTATCGTCGAAGAGAGGACTACCTCGGAGATCTATCATCTCGAGGTGGACGAGAAGTTTCCTCTAGAACAGTGTAGCCTCAGGAGCACTACGAAGTCTCAAAGAGCAAGGGGTTCCCAAAGAGGGACTGAGAGCGGAGCAAAAGACCTAGTGTATTGAGGTACACGAAAGGGAGGTCTAGCTTAGGGATACGAATACAGAGAGACAGGTTATATAGGCTAGGATGGAACCACTGACAAAGCAAGTGGAATCACATAGAATGCGATGGAAATTGGACGATGAGTAAAGGTATTGTAGTCAGCGGTGAAAAGAAACGAACATCCGAGTTGGGACTAACACCCATGTGTAGGTAAGCAAAAGAAAGAAAGGGGCCGATTGTTACAATCATCTAATCTATGATATATGAACACCCTACATCGCTTACATTCAGTACAATTACCCTAGAAACTCTACATGCAAACCTAGACTCTATGACACACAAACTCTATGCATGACCCCACAACCCTACCCATGCATAAGGTATGACATCACATGCATTCTAGACTGCTCC
>JBBPTO010002458.1:0-10727 GCA_038094155.1 Pulveroboletus cf. aberrans
AGGGCAGCCTGTGCTACAGCTCCCTCAATAAACTCCACTACTTCTTGTTCTGTGAGATAGGCCTGCTTGACCCTTGTCAAGCAACCACTACTAAAACCTAGAGAAGACACTAGGGGGTTGTAAGTGTCAACCAACTTCCCTTCAGAGCTTCAGAATGACTTCTGTCAGCATACTGAGGTGCTTCTTCAAAAGACCTTCAGCACTTCATGACCTGAAAGCAGGGTAGAGAGAAAAGGAAAGTCTTGTCCTAATGATATGACTCAGAACCCCTTAAGGCTCTAGACTGCTTTCACTAGTCAAGGGAGAAGGAAAAATGAGTCAACACCATAGATACTGAGAAAAACACCAAGAGGACAAGACTGCCCTCTGATGGCTGCATTCTTGTCCTTTATATACTATTCTACATGTTTGTACCTATTGTAGTTTAGTCTAGATGTTCATGAGGAAACCATAAGGATTAGATGCCAAGGAGGCATGGTGTGGGGGAATGGAAGCTCATACATATGTAGGGTAAGGGCATAAAATAATGTTAGGGTCATGGGTGTCAAAATATAACTCTGGTGCAACTCCAGTACAACTCCAATGGTACTCCATTCTCTTTTCATGTGTCATCTACTACATCCACTTCGGAGTTGCATTTATCCATTTCAGGGATATGCCCCAAAATACATCGTACCATTTCTGTGTACATCATACGACTTCCGAAAGTCATACGACTTATTTTCTTTCTTTTGAGCTATTCCAAATGCACCTCACTTACTCTTGCTTAACTCCAGACCGGAGTTTTCCGGAGTTAGATGCACACATGACATTTCACTATTTAATCCCTTTATTCTCCTCGAACTCACCTCAGTTGTGATTGCTCTCTTGGGCATCTGGCCAAGGTGAGACTCACCATTGATTTACTTATAACTGTACTAATAGTTAGTAGTACTGGGTACCTCTGCCCATACTATAGAATTCAACAATGGGTGATGCACAGAAGACATAAGAATGTTCTAGAAAGGTCTGGAATGCATAGCATGACATACTGTATGGATGGAAAGGGTTTGCATGATAAAATACAAAGTTCTGGTTGGACTGTTGTGCTTCCAGTGCTTCCGAGGTTCCAGTTCCAAGTTCCCATGGTTCTGAGCCTTCTGAGCTTTCGCACTTCCGAGTTCCCACGCTTCTGAGCTTTCCGAGCTTCCTAGTTCAGAAGCATCCCTTCCAGTGTACCAAACATTCTAAGTGTGGTCAGAAGTGTCAAAAGGGTCAAAAAATGTCAGAAGGGATATGGAAGTGACTGTAACAGTATGTAAGAATATATAGGAGATGTCTGGAGGAGCAGAGTTGCATAGGAGGTCAGGAGTTACTGGCAGAAGGAGCAGAGTTGTTCTGGAGGTTGGAGTTGACTCAGTTGCATAGGATATGACAGCCATATATCAATACACCAAAAATGTGAATGTATTTTTGTTTTGTACTTCCATTCTTTTCTTTGCCTTACAATGCTTTTAGAACACCAGACAAAGAGCAGAATTATTAGAATGTAGTATGTATAATATGTCTATATCCTATTTAACCAGTAGAAATGATAGAAATATAGAAAAAGCTTCTAATATATATGTATATTCTAGGAGATTGCTCAAACAGAAATATTGAATGCTTCTGTACTCTTGTTCCTGATGATGTTGTACTTCCTCCATGTGCATTACAACATCTTGTGACGATTATGCAATCTGCTATCTTCACTAGTTAGTTGCCCAACCCATATGGAATAGGTAATACATGAGATAAAGTAAAAGTGATGTATTATCTAGCACTACAGTGTGCTATGAGTATTCTAGTCCAATACCACAGGAAATGGTGTGCCATCAAAATCATTTATTTTCAACTATTTGAAAACTAAATATTTAACTTTTTAATAGAAAGGGGTATGTGGCAGCAAATAGGGCAAAGAACTCAATATATATTTTGTCTGTCAGTGAAGCCAATTAGGTCAGCTCCCTTATCTGTTTCTTACTTAACCATGTTTTTTTACCTTGTTTTCCATGTTGCATGCCAACATGAACTTGTCTGTCCATTTACTGGAGTGATAGAATATTTCATAATTTAATTATAATGTTAATGTTAACATACTGATATTTGTCTTTGCACTGACCTTTTAATTGTTTTTAATATGGTGAACATTGGTTTGTGGATAGAGAATACTGACTGTGGAATGGAAAGGTGAGTGAGATATATAATGTGTAGTGAGGGGGTCATTACTGTGGCAGAAGAAATTGCTATAAGTTAATGTATTGTTGTTGCTGGCTTCATGAGATTTCTAATGGCTCTTAACTGGATTTTCACTGGCTCACCAGGGTCATTAATAGTGCAATGAAGTCACTACTGGTTCAATAGAGCCCTCTCACTTTTGTTATGAAATGCAAGCAGAGTGTCAAAGGAACTCAACAAGCATTTACCCCACCAGTTAGGCTTAAGGGTCAAATGCTAGCCAATTGGTAGTGGGTGATGATGGGGTGATGTAAAGGTGAGGACTGGAATAGTGGGTGTTCATGTCTTGCATCAACATGACAGGAGGTTCTGATCTCTATTAAAATGATTGTCAGCATCTTAATCTAACTCTGATTTAGCAACTCACATTTTAAACCGCTTACTGAGAGCTTGTCAGATATATTTGCTATCAAAGTGAAACTTTTCTTCATAGTTAGAAGATCCAACAGATCTTATGTGATCTAATCACAGATCTTTCCTCATCCTCCAGGTTCAAATTTCTCTTGATCATGGTTGATCATGAGCTTACTAAGGAGTACATTCTTTGCCCCACCAAGAAATCCATCACTGTCAAGGGCATAGCAACCCTCTTTTTTCATAAAGTCTTCAATTAGATCTTTACAACAAAATCATCTCTGATCAAGGCCCACAATTTACCTTGTTCTTCACCAAAGAGATAGATTGTTCCTTGAACTATGACCTGTCCCTCTCCACTCTATCACATACCATCACCAATCTAATGAAAGATTAAATGCATTGCAGGAAACTGTAGTTGCCTGTGCTCATATCTGTCATATCCTACATCATCTGTTGGTAAGTCAAACCTTCATTTCACTACACTAGATGCTTTCATTTGTACATCCAGTTGATCTGGTAGCATTAATCTGATCACTGGATACTTTGATCTGACAATGTGATTTCCAATTCAGTCATCTTCATTACATGTATTTAGAGTCTTGGGAATTCCCAGACTATAAAAGTTATGTTTCACACACATCTATACATCAGATCAGATTTGTTCACTTCAGTTGAGTCCAATTTTCACTTTTCATCATCATCATTGATCCAGCCATATCTGTGATCATCTTCATTCTCCTCTGTTGATCTGTGAAGAATTAACTCCTGTGCTCATTAGCATCTGAAGCATTAGGAGCCTTTTCAGACCATTTCTCTTTCACCTTCTGTGAGTTCTGTGGTTTTCTTCCATGTTGCTCTTTCCTATGGATCCCCTCTGGGACAAACCTATTCACTCCTTCACTTTTTTTCTTTGGACTACTGACCTGCTAATCTCCACTTTCAGATATGGATAGCAGTCTAGGTTAGTATTCCTCTCTTCATCAATGAATAGATGGTGACTGACCTATACTGCTATATGTCACCAGTAGTAAAGACTAGTAGATCAGTGACACAAAGAAAGAAAATGAAGGAACAATAGGTTTGTTCCAAGGAAATTGCAGGTAGAGAATCAAGAGAGGGACACTGCAGGCTTATAGGACACCTTGATAGATGATCTAGAAGAGATCCTGAGTATATCAGACATGTTTGACTGGAAACAGAACTTGATTCTTTAGAGATCAAGAGAGGAGGAAAGATATCTGAATATGACAGGACTGATGAGTACTAAGATAAAGAACTCAGACTAGACGAACATAAAAGCTGTTTTGACATCAAGAGATTCAATTTCCCAGTCTTCCAAAGCTGGAAGAGCTAGGAGTAGATAAACTGCCTCAAATCTGGTGACAGATGAGAAGGTTTCTTCATAGTCAATACCAAAGACTTGAGTAAAGCCTTTAGTGACAAAGTGAGCCTTTTTGTGATCATTGCTTTTAACTATACCCATCTCCCTTTGATGGGTTGACAACCTTTGGATAAATCCACCAAATTCCAAACTTTGTGTTGCATGAGGGAATGGTATTCTTCATTCATAGCAGCTTTCCATTGACATTATTCATTCTTTGGAAGCTTGAGTATATCTCTGTACTGTCTGGAGATATTCTCACTTATAGTGGCAGATAAATGAATTCTCATTCATCAGTTACCATACATGGTTCCCATGTCTTCTTCTTCATTTGTGGATCTCTGTTGAATAACTGGCTCTCTTTGAGAAGTCTCCTCTTTGAGGGGTACAATACCAGAACAAATGTCTCTCTTGATTTCAACAGGACATTAATTCCCATAGGTATTATCAGAAAAAATCCTTGGTTGAGCAAGTCAAGTAGAATGTCTTTCTGGAACTGGAGGTCTGAAAGTAACTCTAGCTTCAGTAGATGGGTGAGCATGGAATTCAGGGAGTGGTTCTGGTCAAGAAGGGAGTTTAGACTGTCTGTAACTGTTCTTAATAGATTCTCTCTGTCCAGCACATGATAAGTCTCACTTGGGTGGCAGCATATGAGGATTGGAATCAGAGGATGATGAAGGTGATGAAGGTGATGATGAGGTGTTAGAATGAGAGGAAGGTGATCTAGATCTTGGACAAATAGACACCCAAAGGTCAGGAATGTTGATTATGACATGACAAGAAGGAGGATCTGAATTCCTTTCATCTTGGTCATTATCATGAAGGTCAGATGCAGTGTCTTCAGGTATTGAGGGCAGTTTGTCATCTATCTCTCTGGGAGTAGACAGGAAACTTGATTCATCAAAAGTGGCATGTGTGGAAATGAAGATTTGATGACATTGAGCAGACCAGAATCTCCAACCTTTTGTATTGGTCTCATATGTGATGAAGATCATTTCTTCAGCTTTCACTGAAAGTTTAGTTTATTCTGACATTGTTCAGGGGGAATGAACACATAGGCCTTGCAACCAAAGATGTGAAAGTAGAATACATCTGGCTTGTCTCCATTGAAGAGTTCAATGGGTGTTTTCCACTGATGTCATCTCAGAGGTTGTCTGTTGTAGATATGAAGAGAGGTCTCTAGGGCTTCTTGCCAGAAGATTCTAGGTAGACCAGCCTGATGATGTATAGCTTCTGCTTTCTCCATGATGATATGATTAAATCTCTCAGCACAACCATTTTGTTGTGGTGTGTGAGAGAAAGAGGTCTGATGGGTGATGCCTCAAGATTAGAAGAATGATTGAACATCCTTTCCTAAGTACTCCCCACCATGATCTGAATGTACAGAGGTGACATGAGAACCAGACTGATTCTCAAGCCAAGTAATCTGGTGTTGAAGTGCAGATGCAGTATCAGATTTCTCACAAAGGAAGTGGAGGAGGGTGAAGCCAGAGAAATCATCAATGAGAGTGAGGACATAGTAGCAACAAGAGTGTGATTCAACAGAAAATGATCCCATTAAACCAGTGTGCAATAGGTCAAGAGGGCAACCAGCTCTCTTGATTGAAGGACTGAAGGGGCAATATGACATTTTGCCTAAATCACAGCCTTTGCAAGGTGGAGTGTCAGGTAGAATGAATATGAAAGAGTGTCCAGAAGTTTGAGTTCCTAGATGTCTCATTGCATTCTTGTAGCAATGTCTGAAGCGAAGGTGCCAAAGATAATATGAATCATTAGTTGCCATTGAGGCAATCATTCCAGGTTTAATCAAGGTCTATTGAAACCAATGAAGATTGTTATCTGAACATGAGGCAAATTCCTGAATAACCAGAAGTCCTCAATCATCTCAAATGCAGGTTTTGCCATTTGATATCTCACATCTTAAACCTTAAGAGGTCAAAGTGGGCACAGAGAGGAGGTGATGTGCCACCTTAGGTGCATACCAAACATGTTCAAGTACCATAGGATCAAGATCAGCAGGACAGATTATGACTTTTTCAGGTCCATGCATGTCAACAGTTGATCCATTAGCCACAGAGGCTTGTTTGGTATCTTTACCAAGATGTGCAAAGTCATCTAGATAAGGGGTGATGTGATCAGTGCAGCCACTGTCAATCATCCAGCAAGAACATTTGAAGGAGCTCAGGGAAGTTCCAACAGCATACAGGCCAAACAATTTAGATTTATAAGAAACAACACCTTTATGGCTACAATGTTTTCTAGTCTCTTTCAAATCAGCAAGATGTTGCATGATAGAAAGGATAGCAAAGGTAATAGATTCCATCTCATCCATATAGAGAATCTTTGTTACAGTCACTTCCACACCCCTTCCAACATTTTTGACCCTTTCAACACTTCCAAACACACTTAGAATATTTGACACACTGGAAGTGATGCTTCTGAACTTGGAAGCTTGGAAAGCTCAGAACTACAGGAACTCGGAACTGTGGAAGGCTCGGAACTGTGGAAACTCAGAACCAGAACCTTGGAAGCACTGAAAGCACAACAGTTCAACCAGAACTTTGTATTTCATCATGCAAACCCTTTCCATTCATACAGTACATCATGCTATGCATTCCAGACCCTCCTAGAACATTCCTATTTCTTCCATGCATCACCCATGACCCTAAGATCATTTTATGCCCTTACCCTATACATGTATCATCTTCCATTCTTTCACACCATGTCTCCTCTGCACCTAATCCTTATGGTTCCCTCATGGACATCTAGATTAGACTACAATAGATACAAACATGTAGAGTAGTATATAAAGGACAAGAATGCAACCACCAGAGGGTAGTCTTGTCCTCTTAGTGTTTTCCTCAGCATATATGGTGTCAACTCATTTTTCCTCTCCCTTGACTAGTGAAAGTGGTCTAGAGCCTTAAGTGATTCTGAGTCATATCAATCTTCTCTTCTCTTCTAGAATGGAAAGATCTCTGATGCTAGCATCAGGCAGAAAAGAGTCAGATGGTAAATCACTGAGAACAAATTTCTCAGCTTTTTTCTTCATCAACTTCTTCATTCTTGGGTGCCTCATCAAATTCTCCTCAAAGTGAGAAAGATAATCAATGGTTTCAAAATAAATTTGAAGGTCCAGCCATACCATCATCCATGTCAGTGTTGACAAAATGATCCCATCCAGCTTCAGCTGTCTCAAAAGAAAAAGAACATTGTTCTTCTTCAACCTCCATGTGAACAGTGAAACAGTCACAAGGGTCATAATTGTTGACCATGGTGTCAAAATCAGCTTCAGTGAACTGATTCAGATCAAAACTCACAATTGCATTTTCCATGACTTCATTCACTTTAGCAGATTGTTTCTCTTTTCCCTTAGATGACTGGCAATGTTCATACCAGTCTCTCTTTTTTTGTTTCAAGGGTCTCTTCTACTTCAAAGGATTCAAATTGGAAGGTTGTAATAAGTGGTCAGGACAATTGTCCTTCTTTTGATTCTTTCAACAGTTTTCCTGTGGAGAACCACTGTGAATCACATTGGTATGATGAACAGAGGAAGAGGGGTCTCTGCTTAAGCATGAGGATAAGGAGTAACCTTTCAAGGATCTGATGTTGATCTCTTGAAGTATAGCCTGTTGAACATTCTATAAGATGAAGTCCCTTTGGTCTATAACATGGATCAAAGTAGAGTGAAGGGAGTTGAAATTGTCAGGAAGTCAGGCAAGCATAATCATGGCATGAAGTGATTCAGACAGAACCAGACCAGCATTCTGCATGTTCTGATAAAGCGATATCATTTGATTGATGTCTTCCATGGCATGAGAAGGTCTAATGCAGAGGTGAAAGACATTATGCAAGAAGTAAAATTGCCCAGTAATTCCTCAAGAGGCAAAGCATTCTGAGAAGGTGGACCATAACCAATAGGTCGTAAAGCAGTAATGGGTTGCTTGTGTGGTGCCAGATCCAGAAGTAAAGGTGGTGTGGAAAGAAGGAAAGACTGCATCAATGATGACATTATTGATTGTAAAAGCCAGGTATTCAAGGACTTTCTGATCCGATTACTTTCAGAAGTTAACCTATCTGGTAGCAATGCTGAAAGTAGTGGCAAGAGTTCCATCAAAGAAATCTCCACATCCAATAGTGTTGAAGATGGATAGGATCTGGGCTGACCAGATAGAATAATTACTTTGTCTTTCAAGGATAGGAATGCAAGTATTGAACATGCTTTTAATCTTGATATCAGCAACAGCAGGAATTGTGGTAGTGGCCATATCTGTGGAACAAATTCTTCAGTAACATTTCCTATGGAGTTTAAAATCACCATTCATTAAGTAATCATCCTTTGATTTGATCAATCCCAATGCATCCAAGAAGTTAATGACCATTGCTTATAAAATATCTTACCTATTTTTATGCCTTTGGTTTTGCATACTTCTCCTACACTTTTTCTGATCCATGGAATTTCTATAAAGGCTATAAATCTTTTTATCCTCAAATTGACCAGCAACAACTTCATAAACAAAGTCTTGTCCTCCATGAGAATGGTTTTTTTCAACTGTTTCTGAAGCTTCTTTCAAGGTTTAGATCCAGATCAGTCATGCCAAATGTCATGGTGTTCTTGGTCTAATTCCACATTCCACCATCTAACAGTGTATCCAGGAGGATTTTGGAGGCAGTGAGGATAGTACCAGCCCCATACATCACAGTATGAGCTGGCAATCATCATGAATTCTCAAAGTCTAGCATGGGGGTCTTCAGGACAATAAGAATCATTTAGGTTAATTGGTCTATTGATTGGAGGAAAGAAATCTCACCTTAAAACCTCAAACCCCTGAAAATGTACATATGCAGACAGAGTGATGTTATAAGTCTCAGAAGGAAAAGCCCAACTGGCACCACTATAGGCAGAGAAGAGAATCTCATTTTTGTACATGAAGGAGCAGGGAAGGATGCTCTGATCTGCCATAATAGTCTCCACAGTTGTGATTTCAAAAGGGTGGACAATGCAGAGGCAGTTGGAGTGAACTTTGTAAGGCAGAATGTCAGCTGTTTCCAGCAAGGGTATCTCTTCTCCCTGATGAAGAATCAGTCAGCAAAGTTTCTTCAATGGAAGGGGCATTGATTCTTGGAACACTGCTTCCCTGGTTGATCCATCCTCCAATGATATCATCACTGTAGATTATTCCAATCTTGTCAACAACATGTCTTCAAAGGTGCTGTAATTCATCTGAAATAAAGCAAGCTTCAAGGACAGAAGTGGGTGTGCAAAAAGGTATTCCTTCTAAAGGATTCATTGAACAACAAGGGAAGTAATCTGGAAGATGATGAGAAGAATATGTAGGATGTTGTGGAAAAGAACAAGGAGTCTCAGGATCTGGAGCAATGAATCCTGGTGGTCAAATTTAATGAAGGGGAGACTCAACAAATCAAGCATCTTCTTCTAGAGGTAGGTCAGTAGAGTGGAAAAATCCTTGAGATCCAGAGATAGAATCAGGGACAGGTAATTCCCAAACTTTCCATTCTCCTTGTTGATGTGGAATTCTCTCAATAGTGGTTTCAACTCCATGAACAAGGATATGTTTCAAATCAGATCTTTCTTCACAACATTGATTCTGTTCCAAATGTCATTTATAAAAGGCACAAGGAAGATGATGGCAGAACAAATAGTTCCAGGCAGGATGGTGGCAGATTTTCCATAAGCAATTAGGCTCCTGAGGACAGAGAGGGGCAGGTGTGTATTCTGATACAGAGGTAGAGGCATCTCTCCTATGTGTGGAGGGTATCAAAGGTATGAAAGGACAGGATGATGTCATATCCATGACAACTCCAGTCCTCCAAGCACTAACTTCACTCTTCCCTCTGGTGTGTTTACACCCATTATTCATCTCCATTACTCCAGACCTCCATATATCTATCACATTATGTCTTTGTTCTGTATTTAGTTAGATTTCATGCTCTGTACCTTTCCCCATTGCTGTGCAGCACAGCTCTGGTTCATAGATTCCCATCCTCCATTTCATTACTCATCCATTATGACTTCCTTACAAATCCCATGCACTCCAGACTATATACACTGTACCATCTCTGCTGTACATATCTCCAGTTGTAATATTGAATTGAGTACTTGACATTCTCTCTCCTTGATCAGCTTGATGCTCAGCTCTCTGCTGAACTCTGACAGATATCTTCATCCTCCTCTGAGTCTAGATAACTCAACTCTAAATCTCCAACAAATATGGGACCAACCACCAAGACTTGGAACAAGGGTGCACCACATAAGGTGAAGCCAAGGTCCCACAACACAACTCCAGAGTTCCAGAGTTGTTAGTCATTAGCATGACTCTGACAGATGGATGTGAGGAATGGAATAACAAGAATGAGAATGGTCACTCTGAAGGTGGTGAAGGATTTGGAGGTGGATCACAAACCTCTTGAGGGATGAATCTAGTGAACACTGTAACTAACAAGGAAGTAATAATTTGATTAGTTCATCAATTTATTATGAGAGTCAATGAACCATTCAGAATGTAAATGATGATGTTTCCAAAAGGAAGTGGGATAAAGAACAAGCCTCCAAAGCTATAAGCAATGGGATAGTATAGCACCAAGTGAAACAACTCAGAACCACTTAAGGCTCTAGGTCGCTCAATAGACAATGAGAGAGGAAAGGGAAGAGTGAGTCGATGACTTTGATGCTGAGGGAACACCAAGAGGACAAGACTGTCCTTTGGTGGAT
>JBBPTO010002459.1:0-10714 GCA_038094155.1 Pulveroboletus cf. aberrans
AGTCACATGGAAACTCAATATGATACTTTGATGTTTAATGTCCAGCAGTATCAGAATGAAGTTATCACCTTATTATGATCAAGTGAGAAAAGTGGCCAGGCTGAGGTTTGCATACAGGACCATTTAATTATACACTAGTAGCTCTTTCACTGAGATATGAGGCCATTAATGTATCACCTGGAAACTAGTACTTAAGAACCCACCTACCTCACCCAATGCCATCTGTGGGCTTAAGAAGATTTATATCCAATTAAACAGCTCAAGTGCTTTCATATGTGGGTGGAAATTATGTAACAAGTTCAATAATTGCTGTACATAAGTATTTCTGAGCATGAATTTCCTGTCCCACTTGTCATTCAGAATGAAAACATATATGATTATCAAAAGGGCTGAAAAATGGTGGTGCAAATGGTACATTAAAAAGTGTTTGACAAGGACTTTCTCCTTCAATTGCAAAGATTGGACTTGATGCAAAGATGTCTTCACCTGCTGCCATGACATCTGTATAAAAGAACTTTGATAGGCTTGAATTCTCAAGCATAAATTTTGTGAGGGGGGAGAGTGCTTGGTTCATATGTTCCGCCAGGATTTTCTGCTCTGAATTACATGAAGGAGACATTTCATATGACATTTCACATTGGAAGACTTGTACACAGAACTTCTTGATGATTTACTCATCACCTCCATCACTATAATTGAATTGGATGTGTAAGATGAAGGATAAATCAGACATTTGTGTTTCATTCATTGTAGAATGTGATGACTTCACTCTTTCTCTTCAAGCAGTAGATCCAGGAGAAATGACAGCATTCATCAATAATGAGTAGCCAGCACCTGTTTCTTTCATAAATAACAGATCTAACAGACCTTCAATGTCCATATGCATAATCCGCTGTGGTTTTGTGGTTTTTGGCTTCTTTTACAACTCAAACCCAAGCTTCTTCTTCTCTCTAGAATGCCTGCCTCACATCACTAACTATTTCTGGCGAAGATGTCAATTTCATAAAGCTGTCCATGTCTCACCATATGCTGAATGTTTTGGATAGAGATATGCTGGTGCAAGAGGTTTACATACACTATATCAAGGGGAGACTCTGGAGTTATTATGGAGAAGATATTCACATTTTATAGACCATATTTGTGTGATTCTGTTCTGATTTTTCATTCATATTTTCATACATGGCAAATACTGTGGTGTGCTGGAAACACAGTTGACAATCCAGTGATAGAAAGATGATTGTTGGAAATGAGTGTTTTCTGTTTACCCCCAAATGTAGTACAACAGTTCCAACTCCTATGCCTGACACTGGATGTATCTCTCAAAGTGACTGGTTATGGAGGGAGAAAGTTGTTTGTATGTTTTAAACCATCACCATTGAGATACTGTGTGTGTATGATATAGCTTCAGAGTCGATGATAAGGCTTTTTCTCATGTTGCATTATGATTCAGATGATAGGTGGACTTGAATTAATTCCATCAGAGATTCAGATACATGCTTTGTAGCTATATTGTCCTCCTCCAACTTTGCTTTGCTCATGTATGGTGCTTCTCTAGCAATGTTTGCTTTGTTATTTTCTATGTATCACTTTCACCCTCCCTGATGTTTGACAACCCAGTTTTGATCATCCCAGCAATTGTTGATCAAGTGTCCCATTGGCAGTATTTGCATCATGGATTATCTCTAAAAAATCATTAGAGATCTGGTTTGATGCTTTACACATGGAGTCCATTCAACTAAAGAGGCATGCTCCACAAGACTGACATGGAAACTTTGATGGGGACCTGTATAGATTGGGTTGTCAGTTTCCATCTGTGACTCTAAATCCTTCAGTGATCTATATGCTGCATCCGCTTTAATCTTGCACTGATCAAACCAGGTCTCCAAGGCGGCTGTCCTGTGTCTTCCCCCTGCCATGATCACTTTCAGACCCACCTTCTTCTCGAACCCTCCTTTCCATGCATCCTCATCCCATGGGTCTCTGTCCAGTCTCACAAGCTCCCAGAGCCTTTATGCATTATTTGTTATAACTGCCCTACATTGATAGTGCAAAGTGGCCTCTTTCCTCGGTTCTGGTTTTAATGCAGATACTGTCAAATGGGTGCACTATGGAGGGGTAGAGATACCCAGACTACAAACATAAGTAAAAAGGAAAGCTAGAGGTAGCTAAAGAACTAACCTCAGTTGCATAGTGATAGTGGAACAACTGAGGAAGAAATAATGAAACTGGACTGACTAAATAGTGATGGAGATTTGAGTGCTTGAACTCTGATGTAACTCCAATGTAATGTCCAGAATAGAATATATGAGGTCCAAAGGGAGAAAAGGACCTTACTGAGTGAAACAGTCAACTCCAAGATGCTCTGGAGTGGAGTTGAGGGACTTTCTGTACATCGACCTCAGAGTTGTAGTGGATGACCTTGGAGATCAGAGGTGTTGCATTTTGACAGATACACTACACTATATAATGCATAAATGTGCAACACTTTGGATATATTGTGTAAGCACTGAAAGCAGACATGCTGCCAGCAATTTCTTAACATCCAAAACATGTCCATTTTTGGGCATTCTGTTAAAACACACTGATCCCCTTTGTTATTTTGCTTCACCATTCATCCCCCCTGCATCAAATGTTCTTATTATCAATTAGAATAGTATAATATGTGTGTAATTACATTTACTCCCGCTAATTATACCATTCTTTGCTGGATATCAGTAGATGTTTGTACATGGACAAAAAACCAAAAAAGCGTCTGGTATTTCTATTTTCAAGGGAATACCAGTCTAAAAATTTAATCACAAATAGTACACATCTGTATCTATCATGAACTAGCATCAACAGTCCAAGGGAGCTCCGCATACCATGTTCCATTAACAATATAAGCAAAATCATCTATGAAAGAAGAGAGATGATTGAAACAGCCACTGTCGACAAGCCAATGATCTTTCAATTGAAAGTCTGATGGCTGATTCATTTTGAATTGGGGAAGATGTGGCTAGGCCATTCATTTCTATGCTCTCATCTCCCACAGCATAATAGTCACCATAAGTAGATTTGTCTCCAAGGTTTGTATTGTAATCTGTTGTCTCCTATGTCTAGATCACTGTGATTGTTCCTTGGGTAATACTGAGGGGTATTCTGGTCCCAATGGTAATAACCATGGTCAAAAAAACCATAGGATTTATGATGATCTGCATATCAATGAGGTTGATCTTTCATTTGATCCATGAATCCTTCTCAAAACAGATCCTGCTTCTTTTTCCCATTTTTATCTCTCTTTTTGTTTAGAGGTTTTTGGCCTTCTTAATTTATAGAAGAGTCTCTGTCATTTAACAGGTTATCTCCACAATTAAATGGGTTAGTGTGAGAGATAATGCTTTGGAACAAAAAAGGGCCTACTAATTAGGATAGGCTCTTCTGGAAGTGAGGTCATTGATGGTGCCAGAGATGCAGGTGGTTGGAGTGGAGTAGAAGATGTAGTGTAGGGTGCATTTCAGATTTGATTAGAGAATCCAGCCATATTCATTCCAATGTCTTTGTTCTGTTCACCATTGAGGGTGGTGCTGAAGGGATTAGAACAGTTTCTAATGTCTTCACCATTTTCACATTCGTCTATGTCAAAGAACCTTTCTGCATCTTCTTCAAATTCTGCTTCATCTATTATCCCAATAAATCCTTCTACCATGTTGACACCTAAACCTCATCCTTTTCCAGCTGTCTCCTTCTTTCAGTTTTGATAACCAAAGTGTCTCTGTTGCTTCTTTTCATGATGTTGAGAAGCACTGAGTTTGAATTCTTTCTTTTTTCTGGGATTGAGATTCAACTTTGCCTTGAGCATCCTTGCTAGAGCTCTCCATGATTTGATATTGCCCCTTATTTTGCTGTGGTGGTCCTTTTGAAAGGATTTGTTCTATTTGTAGATGCAGTGGATGCTTCTGTGACAGCTTTGACATGTTCCTTTACATGATCTTGTGTTCCTTGCGCTTTTCTGAGGTTTATTTAAGCAAAAATGGCATTATGGATGCAATCTTGTGTAAGGTTTACTGTATATTGTGTCATGTTTGACACAAGATGATTGAAATGCTTGGGTAGTCGAACCATGCAATGCATGGCTCGAGCAGATTCTTCTTGAACATCACATGAAAGTTCAAGCTTATTGAAGAGTGCGAACATGATTCATTTCTTTTGTGAATTGTTCAATGTTGCCAGTTCTGAAATTGACATTGTCAAGATCAGTTTGAAGACTGAATTGTGCAGATATTCTAGATCCTTGATAAATATTTTGAAGTGTGATGCATGCATCATTGGTTTTGGAGTTGGTGGTGTCATTAGCATCTGCTCCTGTGCCACCTACAATGTAGTGTACATCATAGGTTGAGAGTCTTGCAGCAATGTTGGTGTCAACCAGCATGCAGATGTTGCCATAGACTCTATAATTGAGCAAACACCAGTTTTCTCTGCTTGCATCTACTGTTCCAATCCAAGTGCATGCTTCTTCTGCAAGTCTCCAAAGGTTGTAAGCTTTAAGAAAGTTCTTCATTCTTTCTCTCCATTCAGGGTAGTCATTGTGACCAGTTAAAATATGAATGTGACCAAGAAGAATACCATCAGTTTGAAGTGTAGTCAGATCAGTGGGCAGTTGAGCCACATTAATTTCTAAAACAACTCAGAACCACTAAAGGCTCTAGGTTGCTCAATAGTCAAGGGGATGAATGAGTCGACGTCTTTGATGCTGAGGAAACACCAAGAGGACAAGACTGTCCTTTGGTGGATTTTATTCAACCCTTTATATACTACATGTGTGTTTGTATCTATGGTGTGCTAATCTAATATGTCCATGATGTCTGTGCATGTATCTAATATATTATAGATCATATGGAAGCTTGCTACAGCCTTGTACATGCCTGATGTGCAAGGCTGTGGAAGAATGGAAGATCATATATGAAATAGGTTTAAGGGTGTGGTGAAGGGTATGAGTCATGGGTAATACATAGAATGCTCTAGGGCATTCTAGAATGCATATGATGTCATACCTTATGCATTGGTAGGGTTGTGGGGTCATGCATTGAGTTTGTGTGTCATAGAGTCTACCTTTGCATCTAGGGTTTCTAGGGTAATTGTAATGCATGGGAGTGATGTTGGATGCTTATATACCATAGATTAGAAGATTGTAACAATTTCAGATATTAAAATCAATGTTGGTAAACTGTCAATTAAAAATGACTTGAAAGTCTGGTCTTTCATCATTAGATCTTTGATTAGAATTGGCTGATGTTCCTGGTTTCCTATAATAATCCATTGTTTCCATGTACAGTCCATGTTCCTGTGATTCAAATATTTTAATCTCTGGTTCCTGAGTTGCAACATGTGGGGAAAGTAGGTGATCTTCTACTTCTGCAATAGAGTGTTCTTTCTCAAAGCCATTGGGCATTTGCCTTTGCCTTATTGTGTTTGTTTTCTTCTTTTTCATTTTGGTTCCTTGTCTTTTCTCATTTCCCATTCCTTAGTTTGAGGTTCTTTATGCTTTGATCAAGTCAGAGTTTTTGTAACTCGATGCCATTTTGGCATCAATCTTGATGATATTGATTCAAAATCTGTATAGTATATCTCTGCAAAATAATGCATGTTTGACAATGTATCATTGGAAAGAATCTTAGGATGAATCAAAACATTTTGAACTGAAAAAGCGTCAGAATGTGTGCACTATGAAGGTAGTGATACCCAGACTCAGTTGCACAGTGGTAGTGGAACAACTGTTGTATTTACCTATGGAGGGGTAGAAGTACCCAGACTACAGACATAAGTAAAAAGGAAATGCTAGATGTAGCTAAGAAGACTAACCTCAGTTGCACAGTGGTAGTGGAACAACTGAGGAAGGAATGATGAAACTCGACTGACTAAATAGTGACAGAGATTAGATTGCTTGAACTCTGATGTAACTCTGATGTAATGTCTGGAATGGGATATGTTGGATATATTTCGCATAGACGAATTAGGTAGCTTACATAAGCATACCCTACATCGGACAGTAGCTAGTTTACTTAGTCCTCAGTGACTTACTGAGGACATACAGTTATCTCAGTAAGAGAGGATTAACAGAGTTCTACAGGATATACATATGAGGTCCAAAGGGAGAAAATGACCTTACTAAGTGAAACAGTCAACTCTGAGATGCTCTGGAGCGGAGTTGAGGGACTTGGTGCATGTTGACCTCGGAGGAGACTGGAGATCAGATGTGTTACATTTTGACAACAAATGATGAAATTGAAAGAACTTGAGAAAAATAAACATTGAGTTCAAGGAAACTGCAAAAGGGTTCATCAAAGTTCGAAGAATAAGAAAATGGTGAGACATATGAAGGAAGTGGGCATAGAGGATAAACATCTGCACAGAATTGGTAATTGTCATTAAACCATCCCTAAACACCTACATTTCTCTTCATCTACAATTGCAGCTCTTATTCACCATAGTCTTCTATAGTCTCCTCCAAGATGCTTTTCCAGGGCTGCATCCTTAAATCCTTGATAGATCTGCTAATGTTCTTCATTAGTACTAAAGATTAAATGGTGCTGTAAAGAAAGGGGAGGTATAGAAGATGTAGAGACTGCCAATGCTGGTGAAGCTTTCTGTTCATGATAATCAACATCATTTCCTGTGTCATTATTTTCTTGTCTTCTCCTGTAATCTTTCACTCATTATCTTCCACAACTAAATTGCTATGGAGGAATTGGGGAAGTCGAACATTTCAACTGGGGTTACAGTGGTTGTGCAGGATGGCCTCAAATCCAAATCAGTGAGCTAGGATCTGCAGAGTTTCATAGTACAACTGCATCAGGAATGCCCAACCAGCTTCTTCATAGATGTATGCTAAAGGTTCCTCATTGTATGCCCAGCTGTTGATCCCATCCTGATGCTCTGATGTGGTCTTGATTCATTGAAGCTTTACTGAATAGACCTGTCTCCAGGTTAGGAAGTTGACTGTTTCGGAATGGATGTAAGGGTGTAAGAATGAATATATCCTTAGATATGGGACCATCAGGTAGTCAGCTCTCCTCCATACTCTGAAGTTAATGTAATAGAGATGGAAATGGAGGAGAAGCTCTACTGGCATTTCTGGAACCTGCATTCATACCTGTCCTGAAGGGTTGATTCAATATAATTGTTGGAGAATTGATGGTTAATTCACATTGGGCTGTACTCATTCTTCTCCCTGCTCTAGAACATTTTTCTCCTTGATCTTCACTATTCACCATTGTTGGAGATACATCAGGTGCTGGAAGTCTCAATGGTCTTCAATCCTTTTATCTAAAAGCCCCAAGAATGGGTGCAGACTCAGATCCAAAGTTCCCCATTGTCCTTCAGCCTGAAAGCTGAAAGAAGAGGCATGGATTCCAGATGAAAGTTGGGAACATCTAGGTAAAGATGGTGGGATTGGAAGAGGATGGAGAGACATCAAATATATTGTACAAAGGAGGGGAAGTTCAGTATATCAACCTGATATGAAGTGCTCTTGTTTGAGGTTGGTGAAAAGGTGGTTTGATACAATGATCAAGGGAGATCCTTGGTGGGTTAATAATGAGTCTTACAAGCCCCTTCTTTGAATTATTTTATTGTTGCCAGTGCAGATATTGGCTTTTTCTCTCAAGAAGTAGCATCAGCACCAAGTGCAGGCACCCTTTTTGAAACACCTGGATGCACTTCTGTGATGTCACTGGTCTCAATCATTAGATAAAATGGATTAGTTATGTGTAGGTCAAGAGAGTCTTCAGGAACTCTTTCTGAAATCAGAATTTGTTCATTGAAGTCACAGTTGTGTATTTGACATCTTTCAAAGAGAGCAGTACACCAGGTACAAGGAGCAGGAAGTGAAACACCAGAGAAGACTAGATTGAAAGACTGGGTAGCTGTTACAATCGCCCGCTTTTTTCTCCTTCTCACTTACATACACATGGGTACTAGTTCCTATCCAGACATTCTTTTCCTTTCATTGCTGACTACAATACCTTGACCCATCGTTCAATTTCCATTGCATTCTATTTAATTCCATTTGCTTCATCAGCAACTCCATCCTAGTCTATATAAACCTGCCTTTCTGTACTTGTACCTCCAAGCTAGACCCCCCCTTCGTGTACCTCAATACACTGGGTCTTAGCTTCACCTCTCATCCCTTGTTTTAGTCCCTCTTAAGGGTACCTCTTTGCTCTTTGAGACCTCATAGCACTCTTGAGGCTACACTGTTCGAAGGGAACCTCTTATCAATCCTAAAATAATAGATCTTCAGGGAAGTCTTCTCTTCAGTGTTTGATCATTGAGACAGAACAAGAAGAAAGCCTTGTTCTTCCAGAACCCTTGTACTTCATTCTTGTAGAGCAGCTTGCCCCACTCTCCTTCATTCTTAGCATCCCAGACCCTCTTAGAGGCTATATCTATTCTCTCTCTGAGGTAGTTGGAACAAAAGATCTAGCTTGCCTGTCAGCTACCACCTGGTAAGCCACCATTACTTCTAGACCCCCCATTGATACTCATTGACACTTCTACCCCAACGACCCCTCTAATTCCAAGTCTCTCCCTTATGACTGGACCCCCTCTGACAAGGATGACTTCCTATCCACTGAGGAGGACACTGAAGTCGCTCTTGATGTAGCCCATCATCTCTCTCACTCTGCATCCATTCCTTGGGTGCTGACCCCTCCATCGCCAACACCCCAGCCACAGTCCAGGAGAATTTTCTTCCCTAGCAACCCTCTAGATCTGCTTGAACTCCAGGAAATTATCCAAGCATATGAAGCTATGTCTTCTTCTAAGCCCATGGAGCTCAAACTCAACCTCCCTGCACCCTTTGATGGCAATACTGCCAACTCCAAAGTCTGGTTGGACACTGTTTCAACCTACCTCCTAGTTAACACCAATGTCTACTGCAACAATGACAAGAAGGTTGCCTTTGCACTCTTGTTCATGACCCTCAGGTCAGCCCAAGTCTGGGCCAAGACCTTTCAAAGAAAGGCAGTCACCAAGGAGACTTTTGAAAAGTGGACCAACTTTGTCAAGAAGTTCAGGAGATCTTTTGTCCAGGAAGATGAAGCAGCCAATGCCCTAGCCTGGGTTTCTTCTGCCTGCTAAAGAGAGGTTGAATGACCTAGAATTCTATGGGTCTCCAGACAGGAAACTAGCAGGTCAGCAACATGGCTTCTCAACCTTGCAGACTTTGATTTATATTTCTGACTCTGATTGACGTAGAGCATAGCAGGCCGGGTTTCCAATGATGTAACATCTTGAATACACTCATATACATATGTCTAGCTCTTATAATGTAGATGTCAGTGTATGCTATGAAATTGCAAGGGAGAAAAGTGAACCCAACTTGGACAGCAGAAAATATTTCTGTGGGCATAAAGGACTTGCTAATTATGAGGAAAAACACTCATCTTGAAGACAAGAACACAGCATACAACTGCTGTCATGTATATGGTATACAGTCCATAACAAACTAGATATCATGCAATAATTGATTAATTAAAACAGTATTGTTCACCCAGGGAGGATTGAAATAGTCTCTGGAGTGACATCAGCAGATGGATGGAAAGATCTATACTCTCAAACTTACCAATACCAAGGATTCTTTTCAGGTGGTATACACTGAACATAGTGCCAGTCTATGGAGCAATCACTACATGAATGATTTTTTCATTGTTCTACTTCTCCATGGGGAGATGCTCAGTGTAATAAGCATGCCATAGAGTGATGTGAGTCATGTGATAAAACTATTAGTCAGGATAAGCAATCACAATACCCAAGAATTAAACCAACTTACCAAAAGTAGAGGATGTTGATGGTCTTGCAAAGAAAGTGGACTACTACTAGTCCTTATCATCTCTGTTTTCTGCCAAATCAAATGGTGAGCAAAGAAAGTCAACTGGTAACTATAATCACAGGCCTCAGTTGCTAATATAGAATCACAGTCCATAATGATTGACATTACCAACCAAAAACTCCTGGGTGTCTACCATGATTTATTTACAATTGATGAAAACTAAGTAAAGGGGCATAACAAAGGGACTCACCTTAGTTGCTGCCCAGGAGTAGCAAAAATACCTGAGAGAGTTTTCACAACAAAGATGAAATCAAATACCCATGGGCAGAGGCATGATTGCACCCTCCAGTGATCTCTGACTTACTCCAACTTGAATAAGTCAGATTATATAGCCATCTGTTGAGGTGAAATGAGAAAATAAAAAGACATCATATCAAAGAAAACAGTCATCTCAAGGAGATGTAAAAGATGTCAACAGACATATCCAAGTCAAGTGTGCAAGTAAGAGTATGTGGCTAGCCTGACTAGTATTAGTGATGTTCAAGACCAACTTATCAACTCCAGGTTGCAGCTATTCCCTCTGTAATGGAGTTCGTTCAAGAGCATGAAGAGGAGTCTGGAGGAAGGTCAGATATCATGAGGTTTTGATATATTTTATGCACATAATTCATTAATGTACAAGCCAGAAAGGAAAGGAGAGTGACATTGGAAGTGGCTAATTAATGTTGACCTGTATCTAGATACATGCCACAGTACAGACATTGACATTCAGGGATGTACAGGTTTTATATAATTAAAGTGGTATCATATGCAAAGGAAAATGCTTGAAGCTACAGTTCACAACATGCCTGGATTGCAATTAGTTTATAAAGAGGTATATTTATCCAGTAACTCATGAATGGA
>JBBPTO010002460.1:323-10709 GCA_038094155.1 Pulveroboletus cf. aberrans
TGGAAAAGTGGAAAATGCTGTTCAAGCCACCCATCTCATCAATTTAGCCCTCTCCTCTCCTATCTCATCCCAAAATATTTACAATGTCCTCAGGTCTGTTTTCTTGAAGGCTATGGTCACGAAGAAAATGTCTTTTCTATCTGTCAAACATAGAAAACAGAGGCTAGTCTTTGCTTTTAAGTATCAAAACTGGACTATAGAGAACTAGACTTGGATTATTTGGTCTGATAAAACTAAGCTTAACAGAATTGGGTCAGATTGAAGAAAGTATGTATGAAAAATGGCAGGTAAGCCTTTACAGAACAGGAAGATACAGTGAATGATACAGTTTGAAGGGGATTCCTTGATGGTTTTGGAGGTATGGGCTGGAATGGTATTGGCATCTTGACAGGGGTGGAGGGCAAGCTGAATGCTGAGCAGTATGTCTGGCAAATCCTGAAACAAAAGCTTCACAACTATTTGAGAGAAGCTATGGAAGTATGAAAACCTTGAGAGAGGGTTGCAGTAGAGTGTGGCATGATTGAGACTGAGAAGGTCAAATATTGATAGAAAGTAGGCCTAGAAGGCTAGAGGTGGTGATTAAGGCCAAAGGAAGACACACTAAGTACCAAAAGTATAGAATTGGAATGATGCTCAAATAAGTGTCCCAATGATATGTCATTTTACAATAGCTGTAACTCAGTGGCATGACAACCGAATCACATGATCCAAGTGGGGTTAGGAAGCCCAGAGCAAGTACTACCTTTGCTCCTGCAAGTGTCTGGCCATGTTTGATATTATTCACTGGCAATTAACCAATCTCTTCAAAATGCACCAACATTTGGACACTTTTTTGAGCCACTGTATCTTGGAATGATCATCAAACTTGGACAGATCATGATGGACCCCATTAAGCTTGACAGGATTGCTTCCTGGCATACCCACATGAAAGTCAAGGACATCTGGTCTTTTCTTGGATTTGCCAACTTCTGTCAGTGATTCATCCCCAACTACTCCTCTGTAGTGTGCCTCCTGATTGACCTTGGGAAAGAAATGTTGCATGGAGTTGGACTCCTGCATGCCAGAAGTCCTTTGATGAATTGAAGGCACTTTTCCTCTCAAAACCAGTTCTCCATCTCCCCAACATGTCCTGACCCTTTGCCATCATGACCAATGCATCAAAGTTTGCCACTGGGGCAATCCTACTTCAAACTGACATCAATGGAGACTGGCACACCTGTTCCTCTCTCACAGTCATTCTCTGCTGCCAAGGGAAATTATGATATATATGACCATGAACTCCTTGCTATAATCTGAGCCTTGAAAGCCTGGAGGCATTACCTTTCAGGCTTCCCTTTTTCCATTCAAGCTTTCACAGATTATAAGAACTTGATGTACTTTCATCAACCCCAGAACCAGAACTGCTGGCAAGCCTGCTGGCTCCTTGACCTTGCCAACTTCAATCTGAAAATGGTCCATATCCCTGGCTCCCAGCTTATCTCCCCACTCCCCCTCAATGTGCTCTCCTGCCATCCAGATCTCATCCTCAATAAAGACAACAATGCAGGAATGACCCTGCTTTCAGATTCCCTCTTCATCAACCTCATTGACTTGTCCCTCACAGGTAAATTTGCCTCTTCCTCATTCTCAGATCCTCTTGTTTTCCAGGCTCTTCAAACACTACAAGGAGAGATACCTCCCACCTTTCACTTCAGTCTCTTTGATTGACTGTATGCTGACAGAGTCTTACACTACAAAGGACATATCTATGTTCCTCCCACTGATAACCTCCACCATGAGATCCTTGTTTGTTGCCATGATCACAAAACTGCCAGACATCCCAGCTACTTGAAAACCTGTCAGCTCATCTCTGCCAAGTTTTGGTGGCCAGGATTGGCCCAATTCATCTGAAAGTATGTCGAAGGTTGTGCTGTTTGCCAGAAAAACAAGGCAAACACTTACCCCACCATTCTCCCACTAATGCCAATTAAATCCTCATGCACTTGGCCTTTCCAGCAAATTTCATCATGAATCTCCCTGCTTCCTCTGGCTTTTATTCTCTGTTGGTGATGGTCAACCATGGGCATACTAAGGGGGTAATTCTTTGCCCCACCAAGAAATCTATCATTGCCAAGGGCATAGCAACCTTCTTTTTCCACAAAGTTTTCCTCCACTTTGGTCTTTATGATAAGATCATCTCCAATTGAGGCCCACAGTTTGCCTCCTCCTTCTCTAAAGACCTAGGTCATCTCTTGAACTATGATCTTTCCTTGTCCACTGCTTATCATTCCCAGATGAATGGTGAGACTGAACATGTCAACCAGGAAGTTGAGATGTACCTTTGAATCTTCTGTGGTGCAAACCCTGATTTCTGGTCAGATCAGATCATCCATGATGAATTTGCACACAACCACCACCCCCACTCTGTTACCAGCAAGTTGTCATGATGGGCTATAAATCCCCTGCCCTACTTGTCATTCTTTCCAATTCAAGTCTTTCCACCACTGACCATCATTTGAAGTCCCTCTCTGCAATGAGGGATGAAGCCCTAGCTGCCCATGAACTTGCACATCAAGTCATGATGTTGTGAAATAAACAGTCTTTTGCCCTGTTCTTCAAAGGATATCAAGTTTGGCTTGAAGCCAAATACCTCTGTCATTCTGTCATGAATCTGAAATTCACACCCAAGTGGAAAGAACACTTTATGATAATGAAGGTACTGTCCCTGATTACATATCAGCTCCATCTTTCACAGACATGGAAGATTCACCCCATATTCCATGCTTTCCTTCTGTCCCAGTATAAATAAAACACCATTCATGGAAAGAACTTCCCAAGACTGCCACTGGAACTTGTAGAGGTTGAGGAAGAGTACAAAATAGAGAAATCCTGCAACACCATGGTGCACCATCTTCTGCACATTCCTGATCCATTGGAAAGGATATTTAGCTGAAGAAGATTTCTGGATCCCAGAATGGAACCTAAAACATTCACAGTCCACTTTAGATGATTATAAAAAACTCCACCCCTTTGCTTTTCCTTCTCATACTCCCTCAGAACAAACTGTCACCCAGAACAAAAACCATCCACAACAATAAACAAAGCCATGTCCTCATCACCCATTACCATCTCCTTCTCTCTTATTGATATTGTTTCCTCTCTCCCATCTCTTATTCCAAGCACTATAGAACCCTCCTCCACCATGGCCACTCCTGGCTGGACCACTATGTCTTTCTCCAACAGAGAATCCATTCAAGTATTTCTGGCACCAATGTGCCCACCTGGCACTGTTTCCACTTCAGGAACACCCATAATTACCCCTGTTCCTGCTAATGTCATACCAGCTGTTGCAGCCACCCCTCCCTGCCCAGTGAACTCAGTCATCATCCTGTCCTTTTTCCACAACCTCCATTGTGAACTTTCTGGAAATGACTACCTTGGCCTGATGGCTGAAAGGTTGGTTGACTCCCATCTCTCCTCTGCCATGGCTTGCCACCCTGACATCATCTTCCCACTATACACCCTTTATTTTGGGTACCTCCAACCACAATGCTTATCTCTCATGGCCAAAGACCTTCTTACCCCCAGCATCACTGATCATGGTGCCACTCACATTGGCCAATGTCTTGAAGATGTTCAGGACGAGTTATGAGGACTCCTCCTTGTGATGATGCATCAGATGGAGATGAGAGAATTTTTAGCAGACATTGATCATTACCTTCAGAAACTAGCTGAGTCCCAGCACCCTTGCACTCCCTTCATGTCCTCAGAACCCTTAAATTCTGCAAAACATGCCACTGTAGAGCATGCTAAGGCCCATTGCCGATGACTGGAAGTGATGGAGATACTCTCCTCACATCCTCACATCCTCACTACCATGAGACTTGTCATTACTGCCACCACCTGGGCCATCAATGCATCTTCTGCACAAACTACATATGCTCTATCTGCCATTACACTGCCCTTCAGCACATTGTAGGGAATGGTAGTTCCCTGTCATCATATCCATGATATCCTGTGTGATTTGATTTCCATATCTGGTCTGATCTGTCCTCATCCATCACCTGTTGGTAAGTCAAACCTTCATTTTACTACACTGGACACTTTCATTCATACATCCAGTCAATCTGATTTCATTGATCCAGTCACTGGATAGGTTGATCTGACGACCCATTTTTCAATCCAGTTGTGCTCTTTAGAGTCTGGGGTGTGCCCAGACTATAAAAGTTGTGTTTCACATGCAGCATATGATCTATTGATCATCTACCATTGAGAATCCATCTATCTTGAGTTCAGTTCATCATTATCATTGATCCAGCCATGTCTGTGATCATCATCATCATTCTCTCCTGATCCATGAAGAGTTAAGTCCTGTACTCATTAGCCATGTCTGAAGCATTAGCAGCTCTTCCAGATCATCTTTCTTTCGCCTCCTGTAAGTCATGTTGTTCTCTTCTGTGGAGCTCTACTCTATGAATTCCCCCTGGAACAAACCAATGGTTCTTTCATTTTCTTTCTTGTATTGCTGACCTGCTAGTTTCCTATCCAGAGAGCTATAGCAGTCTAGGTCATTCAACCTCTCTTCAATGCCCAGATGCACTGCCCTTCTTGCCAGTGCCAACTGACCCCTTCCTTGTCAAGCTTACCACCATCATCACACAGCTTGAGAGGCTCTCCATCCAGACAATGTGGCACAGGTTGCATCCTCAGTACTCATCCCACTTGTGCTAGACAAGGAACTTTTGGCCAATCTATTCCAGTCCCTGCACCTCAATGATCTGCTTTTCCTCATCATCTCCCATCTGATGATGGCAAAGAATACACCACTGAAGGAATGGCAAACATGACCAGCTCCCCTGGAGGAGGGTGTTATCTTGATTTTTGGTCCTTTGATACAGTCTCAGACATACTAAGGGGGTAATGTTATGATTGGCACCTTTTTCTTTTATGTTGTATTGCTTATCTAGACATGGGTATAAGTTCCACTTTGGACATTCTTTTCTTTTCATTGCTGACTATAATACCCTGAATCATTGTCCAATTTATATCACATTCCATGCAATTCAATTTGCTCAGTCAGCAATTCCATCTGTACCTGCCCTAGACTCATAGTATGCCTATATAATCCTTGCTCATCTACATGTGTATTCTTAAGCTAGATCTTCCCTTCAATACTTCAATACACTGGATCTTTGCTCTACTCCTCATTCATTGCCTTTAGTCTCTCATTGAAAATCCCTTAACTCTCTGAGACATCATAGCACTCTTGAGGCTATGTTGTTTACTGAACCTCTTGTCACCCAGTGATATTAGATCATTGGGCAGTCAGTTCTCTTTGATGTTTGATCATTGAGATAGTGCAAGGAGAATGCCTTGTTCACTTTGAACCCCTGTACTTTGTCCTCATAGAGTGGCTTGCCCCTCTCTCCTTCATCCTTGGTACCCTAGATCCTCTTTAGAAGCTGTGACTACCCTCTATCCAAGGTAGTCATAACAAAAGGTCTAGCTTTCCCTGTTGGCTACCACCTGGTAAGCCATCATTCCTCCCAGGCCCCCCATTGACACTTATTGGTGCTTCCACCCCAACAACCCCTCTGACTCTGAGTTACCTCCACACACTCAGACTTCCTCTGATGATGACAACCTATACCTACCCACCAAGGAGAATATGAAAGTCACCCTTGACCTTGCCCATCATCTTTCCCACTCTGCATCTATCCCCCAGGTGCCAACCCCTCCATCACCAACACCTGTGCTGCAGACTGGGAAAAATTTCTTTTCTAGTAACCCCTTAGATTCACCTGTATCCTGGAAAGCCATTCAAGCTATGTCTTCTTCCAAGCCCATAGAGCTAAAGTTCAACCCTCTGACACCCTTTGATGGCAATACTGCCAACTCTGAAGAATGGCTGAATGTTGTCTTAGCCTACCTCCTAGTTAACTCTAATGTTTACTGCAGTGACAACAAGAATGTTGCCTTTACCCTCTCATACATGATGCTCAGATCTGCCCAAGTCTGGATCAAGACCTTTGGGAAATGGTCTGACTTTGTTGATAAGTTTAAGAAATATTTTGTCAGAGAGGATGAAGTGGCTGATGCCCTAGCATGGTTGTTGTCTGCCTGTATGACCAAGGATAAGAAAGGACAGTGGACCGCTTCCATTGTGAACTTCAATGCTGAGTTCCAGGCTCATGCCATGAGACTTTCGGCCACACACACTGTCTTTATCTTGTTTTACCAGCTGGCCATCATGTTACCCCTCAGCACCTGAATTCTCTTCATGGAGGATGTCCCAGAAACCATTGAAGGATGGTATAAATGCACAATCTCCTTCCAGAAATAATGGGAGAGAGCAAATCTCATTGCCAAAGCATGCAAAGGGAGGACAAACCCTTTATATGCCTATGCTGCCCCCTTGTTCTCAAAATTCCCTTGAGATTTCAATGTAATGGACATCAATGCTGTCACTATTCCCGACCCCCAGAGGCTGACTTCCGAAGAATGGGAGCAATGCTGAAAGAAAGGAATTTGTTTCAAGTGCTGGAAACCCATACATTTGGCACAGAACTGCACCACCACCTTCAGGAACCTCCAGAAACCGTCCATTAAGAAGAAGAAGAAGTAGTAGTTGGAAGAATGACTGGCTTCTGCATCAACGATTTTTAGAATGGAGGATAGCCTCAATCTTTTCCACCTTCTATCCAATGTGTGCTTCTGTAACTGTATCTTGTATGATGAAATCTATGCAGATCCCCATTGAACTCATCGTACTGTTGCACACTCTCAAAACTGTTGAAACCTGCACCCTGATTGACAGTGGTGCAGACATCAACTGCATTGACTGGGGCTTCATTTGAAAGAATAAGCTTTCAACCACCTGACTTGAAAAGCTGTTTCAAGTTGGCAGCCTTGACATGTCCTCAAATAGGAAAGGCAAGGTGTCATTTCCCACAATGCTCTTTGTCAGCATCAAAGGGATTGCTAAAAGGGTCCTTTTCTATGTCATGAATTGTGGATGACAGAACATTATCCTAGGATTACCCTGGCTTAAGGCAATTAACCCTTTCATTGACTGGTCTAGACAGACCTGCACCATCTCCAAGTTCCTTGATAAGTCAAAAGACTTGTACCAAACACATGTCACCAACCTTAAATGACATGACAAGTTCTACCCCACCACTGTACCCAAAGAAACTATGGTTCATCAAGTCTATGACAAAAGACTCTCTGATTACCTCCAGAAGGACAACCAATTTAAAATGATTACCACATCCAAGGACTTTGCCAACCTCCATTGTATTGCCCACTTTGGAGCCCACTTTGCCCCCCTAGGAACTCTGAGACATCAGAGGTTTGTCAATTGAGTTGTCACCACCACCAAGCTTGCAGCTGCAGCTGAGAAAGCCAAGCATGAAATCATGTTACCCTCAGAATATGCTGAGTTCTCAGATGTCTTCACAAAAGAAGCTTCTGACCATGTCTCTCCATCACACCCTTATGATCATGAGATACACCTCAATGACTCCTTCATTCCCAAAGTTGGGAAGGTCTACCCATTGTTTCTGGATGAGAAGAAGGCCACTGAGAACTTCATCCAGGAAAACCTTGACTGTGAAAAGATCCACTCTTCAAACTTCCCCCAAGTGGCCTTCTTCTTTATCATTAAAAAGAAGAACAGAAAACTCTGCCTCTGCCAAGATTACTGCTACCTGAATGAGCACATGGTTCAGGATGCATAACCCCTCCCCCTAGTTTCTGACCTTGTTGACAAGGTGAAAGATGCCAAGGTATTTACCAAGTTTCACATTTATTGAGTATACAACAATGTTAGGATTAAAGATGGAAGGCCACCTTTATCACACAAAGGCCTGTTCAAACCACTCATTATGTTCTTTGTGCTTATGAATTCCCCCACCACATTCCAACAATTCATGAATGACTCATTTAGGGACATGATTGCTGAAGGATGACTGATTATCTGCATGGACAACCTCCTTATTTTCTTTCCAGACTCTGAGTTCCATGAAGAGTGAATCAAGCCCATCCTTCAAAGGATGCAGGAACTTGATCTGCACCTGAAACTTGATAAGTGCATGTTCACCACCTCTGAGGTAGAATACAGTGGCTCAAAAAAGTGTCCCAATGTTGGTGCATTTTGAAGAGATTGGTTAATTGCCAGTGAAGAAACCCAAACATGGCCAAACACTTGCAGGAGCGAAGGTAGTACTTGCTCTGGGCTTCCTAACCCCACTTGGATCATGTGATTCGGTTGTTATGCCACTGAGTTACAGCTATTGTAAAATGACATATCATTGGGACACTTATTTGAGCATAATGCTGTGATTCATTATCTGGTAAATAACATATGAATATGACAGCTTCTGATGGATGCTATGCCTTGTCCCTGAATGATTATGTAAATTAGGTAATTCTAAGGTGTATAACTAATACTCATCCCACTCAGTTAATCAATGTCATCATGAAGTCCATTTCTACCTCTATTAAAGCTAATATTCTCTTCCTTGCTGAATCTGGTCTCTATATTTATCAGGTCTCCTCTCAAACTGGGTTGGGGAAGTCAACTGTGGCCAGAGTCATCAAATAATACATTCTAGAGAAGGAAAACATCAAGTTAGGGTGTTCTTTCAAGATTTCCTATACTAATAAGAGAAGAATTATACCACTGGAAAAGTGGAAAATGCTGTTCAAGCCACCCATCTCATCAATTTAGCCCTCTCCTCTCCTATCTCATCCCAAACTGTTTACAATGTCCTCAGGTCTGTTTTCTTGAAGGCTATGGTCAAGAAGAAAATGTCTTTTCTATCTGTCAAACATAGAAAACAGAGGCTAGTCTTTGCTTTTAAGTATCAAAACTGGACTATAGAGGACTAGACTTGGGTTATTTGGTCAGATAAAACTAAGCTTAACAGAATTGGGTCAGATGGAAGAAAGTATGCATGAAAAATGGCAGGTAAGCCTTTACAGGACAGGAAGATACAGTGAATGATACAGTTTGAAGGGGATTCCTTGATGGTTTTGGAGGTATGGGCTGGAATGGTATTGGCATCTTGACAGGGGTGGAGGGCAAGCTAAATGCTGAGCAGTATGTCTCAATTTTGAAGGGTAATTTGCTTTGTAGCATGAAAAACTCTGGTATTTCTGAGTAAGACATTATCGTTCAACAGGATAATGACTTCAAGCATTGCTCCAAAAGAGCCTAGGAATGGCTTGAATCTCATGGAATCGAGCTTCTGGATTGGCCCCCACAATCTCCAGACATTAGCCCTATTGAACATGTCTGGCAAATCCTGAAACAAAAGCTCAACAACTATTTGGGAGAAGCTATGGAAGTATGAAAACCTTGAGAGAGGATTGCAGTAGAGTGTGGCATTATTGAGGCTGAGAAGGTCAAATATTGATAGAAAGTAGGCCTAGAAGGCTAGAGGTGGTGATTAAGGCCAAAGGAAGACACACCAAGTACCAAAAGTATAGAATTGGAATGATGCTCAAATAAGTGTCCCAATGATATGTCATTTTAAAATGGCTGTACCTCAGTGGCATGACAACCACATCACATGATTTAAGTGGGGTTAGGAAGCCCAGAGCAAGTACTACCTTTGCTCCTGCAAGTGTTTGGCCATGTGCGGTTCTCTTCACTGGCAATTAACCAATCTCTTCAAAATGCACAAGCATTTGGACACTTTTTTAAGCCACTGTATCTTGGAATGATCATCAAACCTGGACAGATCACAATGGACCCCATTAAGCTTGACAGGATTGCTTCCTGGCCTACCCAAATGAAAGTCAAGGACATCTGGTCTTTTCTTGGATTTGACAACTTCTGTCAGTGATTCATCCCCAACTACTCCTCTGTAGTGTGCCTCCTGATTGACCTTGGAAAAGAAATGTTGCATGGAGTTGGACTCCTGCATGCCAGAAGTCCTTCGATGAATTGAAGGCACTTTTCCTGTCAAAACCAGTTCTCCATCTCCCCAACATGTCCTGACCCTTTTCCATCATGACCAATGCATCAAAGTTTGCCACTGGGGCAATCCTACTTCAAACTGACATCAATGGAGACTGGCACACCTGTTCCTCTCTCACAGTCATTCTCTGCTGCCAAGAGAAATTATAATATATATGACCATGAACTCCTTGCTATAATCTGAGCCTTGAAACCCTGGAGGCATTACCTTTCAGGCTCCCCTTTTTCCATTCAAGCTTTCACAGATTATAAGAACTTGATGTACTTTCGTCAACCTCAGAACCAGAACTGCTGGCAAGCCTGCTGGCTCCTTGATCTTGCCAACTTCAATCTGAAAATGGTCCATATCCCTGGATCCCAGCTCATCTCCCCACTCCCCCTCAATGTGCTCTCCTGCCATCCAGATCTCATCCTCAATAAAG
>JBBPTO010002461.1:0-10699 GCA_038094155.1 Pulveroboletus cf. aberrans
ATCTGCTGGAATGGGTGCATGCAGGTGGAGCAAATGGGCATGAGCAGGGGTACGGTGGGGTGTGTGTTGGCCTTATTGGCCTGACAAGTGGCACAACCTTCGATGTACTTGCAGACATAGTGGGCTAGACTGGGCCACCAGAACTCAGAGGAGACCAGTTGATGGGTCTTGAGATATCCAGAGTGACTGGTGGATTCATGGTCATGGCAGTAGAGAAGCACTTTCTGCCGAAGGTCCTTGGTGGGAACATAGATGCAATCTTTGTAAAGAAGCATGCCATCATGGTATTGCCAGTCAGAAAGACAGGCATGGAGGTTTGAGAGGATGTTTTTTGTGATGGACTGGAGAGTTTTAAGGACAAGGAGGTCCAACTTGGAGGCATCCTTGATAAGAGAAGCAAGAGAGTTGTTGATAAGCTGAATGAACATTGACAGTGGGAGGAGTGTAGTGGACTTGTTGTCAGGGTCAGATGTGGGGTAGAGGTTGGGATGACATGACAAGGCATTGGGAGCAGCATGAAGTTTCCCAGGGATGTGGTGAAGTTTGAGATCGTAATCTCCAAGGTCAAGGAGCCATCGGGATTGATGGCAGTTCAAGTTTTGTGTGGTGTGGAAGTACATGAGGTTCTTGTGGTCCATAAAGACCTGGACAGGGAAGGATATGTCACGGAGGTACTGATGCCAATCCTTAAGAGCACAGAGGATGGCAAGGAGTTCATGATCATAGATGTCGTAGTTCCTTTCAGCCGGAGAGAATGAGGAGGAGTGGTAGGAGCAGGGATGCCAATCACCATTGTCATTAGTCTGGAGGAGAACAGCACCAGTAGCATATTTGGATGCATTGGTGGCGATAGCGAAAGGATGAGTGGGGTTGGGGAGCTGAAGGATGGGCTTGGACAAGAATAAGTCCTTCAGATGGTGGAAGGCCATGTTGCACTCTGCAGTCCAGTTCCAGGTAAGGTTCTTCTTGGTGAGATCAAGAAGAGGGTGGGCAATGGAGGAGTAGTCAGGGATGAATTGATGGTAGAAATTGGCAAAGCCCAAGAAGGATCATACCTCCTTCAGTGTGGTGGGGGTGGGCCAGGATGCAATCCCATCAAGCTTGATGGGGTCCATGGTGATCTGACCAGGTTTGACAATGAGACCGAGGTATTCGACCTCAGTGGCTATGAAGGTACACTTCTCCAGTTTCAAGTGAAGGTCCAACTCCTTCATACATTCGAGGACATGGCAGGTATGTTTGGTGTGGGTGGCATCGGTGGAAGAAGCAATTAGAAGGTCATCCATGTAGATGACGAGCCAGCCCTCAGTGATCATATCATGGAAGGAATCATTCATAAAGCGCTGGAATGTAGCAGGGGAGTTGGATAGACCAAAGAACATGACGGTGGGTTTGAAGAGGCCTTTGTGAGTGATAAAGGCAGCTTTCCACTGGTGACCATCCTTGATGCAGATGTTGTTGTAACCCCAGCAGACATCGAACTTTGTAAAGACCTTTGTGTCTTCAAGTTTGTCTATGAGGTCAGAGATGAGGGGGAGGGGATAACCATCATGGATGGTGTGCTCATCGACATAGTGGTAGTCTTGGCAAGGGTGAAGTTTCCCATCCTTCTTTTTGATGAAGAAGAAGGGAGAAGCTTGGGAGGAGTTCAAAGGATGGATCTTTCCAGCTTTGAGGTTTTCCTCAAGGAAATCTTTCATAGCTTTACATTCATCAGGGGACAAGGGGTAGATTTTCCCTATCTTAGGGATGAAGGTATCATCGAAGTTGATTTCGTGATCGTAGGGTCTTGAGGGTGGTATGTGGTCAGTGGCTTTCTTGGAGAAGAATTCTTTAAAGTCCTCATATTCCTTCAGAAGGACAATGGGAGCCTTTTCAGGTGAGGCGGTGGCAGCGAGCTCAGTAGCAGTACTGACTCAGGTGATGATGTCAAAGTTGGGAATATAGTATCCTCCAGCTTTGTGAAGGTGGTTGGTGGATGTTCCATGTTGATAATGGTAGTTCTGGACATGAGTGATGGTGAAATCAGTTTCCGTGGCTCTGTCCCAGTAGTCCCAGAGGCGTCCATCATATATCTTGTGGATCATGTGGTATTGAGGGGGTCGAGGGGCACTGCAATTGATGTGATCATAGTGTTGTTTGGTGTCAGAGGAGAAGGCCTCATACAGAGCCTTTCATTCATGCTTGGATTCAGGGACGTCAAGGGTATGTGTTTCCCAGTTGATGACTGGGTTCATCTTGGTTAGCCATGGCATGCCAAGAAGGACATTGGAGTTTCCGCACTTTATAACATAGAACTCAGAACATTGGGCTATTCCTCCAATATTGGAGAATAGAGTGCAAGTGAAGTGTACAGACCCTCCTTGATTGATGGAAGCATCTGTGTTATGAAGGGGAATTGGAATGGTTAAATGAGTGGTGGGCAGGCAATGTTTGTGAACAAAGCCTCAGTCGATGCAGTTGACGTCTGCACTGCTGTTTACAATGGCAAAGGTGTCAACGGCTTTCATTGAGTGCAAGGGGTCAATGAGTTGAATGGGGGTTCTCATCAATTGTTTGTCCTTAGTGTTTCCAGTTACATTGGCACTGAATGAGGAAGGGAAGTCATGTGTTGTGGTAACTTCCCGTTTCAAAAATCCATCATCCTGACCCTTCCTACGGTGTTCTTCCTTGGCATTTCATTGTCATCATTGTCTTCTATCTCTTGGAGCCTTGGAAGATCCTTGGGGATCTCAGAAATCTTAGCCTTAGTCACTTTCTTGACTTGTGGTGTGGGAGTGGAAGAGAAGATGGGGCAACAAAGGGATCCATGTCCCTTTTTGCGGCAGCAGAAACAAAGGTTCTCCTTTTGGCAATGTTCTCGTTCCTGGGGAGTCATCTTGGGAATGCAGATGATGTCAACATCCATGGCATTGGGGTCATGGGGAGGTCTGGAAGCCAGTTTGGCATACAGGTGTGTCTGAACATAGAAGGTTCCATAATGTTGCTTGGCAATGGCGTCTCCCTCATCCCACTGCACCTTGAAATGAGAGGACTGTGTGATCCACTTCTCAATGGTGGAAGGTATGGTATTCATGGAGTTGATCCTATGGATAAGAGCAACCAGAATCCTGACCCAGAAGAACCGGATCATAGTACAGTGGGCAGTGGCATTGGCAGCAAGTGGGGGATAGATAAAACCGGCCTTTCTGACATGGAGAAGGAACTTGGTAATGTAGTCATTGAGTTGAGTCATCTTCTCGATGTGGTGGGTAGCAAGCCAGGATAGAGCAGCCTGCTCAGTATTGCCTCGATCAAAGGCAGCTTTGAACTCCTTGATGAAATCCTTGAGGGTACCGAAGTCATTGGTCTCAAGGGCGGTGGTGCACCTGAACTTGGCCCATTGCTTGGCAGGGCCTTCGCTCATATAGGAGAGGAGGAAGCCGATCTTCTTATGATTGGTGTCATAGATGTCCTTGTTGACGAGCATGTATGAGTGGGCAGAGGTAAGCCATGATATGGCTTCAGAGGGATCCCTGTCATAGGCTTTGGGCCTAGCGAGGCAAAGTTCAACAGGTTTTGAAGAGGACATAGTGGCAGAGGCAAGGGGGATGCTTTGTAAAGCTATGCCATAGTGGACAGCAGGTGGAGGATTGTATGGGACAGTGGAAACAGTGGGGGTGACCAGAGATGGTCTCAAAGGTACGTCAGATGATGTGACAGAGGTGATAGCTTCTTGGTCAGAAGTGTCAGAGTCTTCCACTTGAGGTGGTGGTGCGTGTGGGGTACAAAATGATTCCCTGTGAAGGGGGTTTATCAAGGGGCAGTATGGATGAATGGTGGCTTACATGCAAGTAGCCAGACAAGGAGATAGTCTAGTCTTTTGTTATGGCTGACCTGGGGAGGGCAGACATAGAACTGTTGGGACTGCGGTCTTAACTGTGGACAAAGTGGTGATGGAGCTTGACAATTGCAAGATGTCTACAAGGAGCCTTCCTACTAGCAAGGTTTGGCAACAAGGGTTGCTACTGAGCTAACGGCAGCCAAGGTACTACCGAGTTAATGGTGGACAAGGAGTCTGCCTATGATTGAGGACAGACAACAAGGACTTCCGAGTTAACAGTGGTGACTCCCGGGTTAACAGCCGTGACAAGGAGACCTCTAGGTGAGGTCGACGATGGAGACTTCCCACTTAAGGGTGATTCACAGTGGTGAGAACAAGAAGGTATTGAAGGCTACCCTTGGGCCTGTATCGTGGAGTGGGAACACTGATGTATTCCAGCAGTGGCAAGGACAAGGTAAGAAAATGGTGAGGTAAATGGTAAGACTAGACTAAGGAGCATAGGTGTGATGATGTGGGTTTATGTATGTAAAGGTATTCAGGGCAGGCATAGAACGTGAAGGAATAGAATGGAAGGAATCGCTGACAAAGCAAGTGGGGCAGGATGTGATGGCATCAGATGGTGAGTCATGACATCATAATCAGCGATGAAAAGAAACAAATGTTCAAGTTGAGACTTATACCCATGGGTATGTAAGTGATAAGTCAAGGCACCTTTTTGATCAATATTTTACTAACATTGTTCTTCTTAACTGAAATTAAAATGGCTCAACTTTCCACTGGTCCTACAACCCTTTGAACCAATGGTACTCTATTGGGTTGCATTCCTATTCTAACTGGTCACAATAACTACCCAAAATGGATAGAAAGAGTGAAGAACTTTCTTATGGCTTACAACCTTTGGGGTCTTGCTGATGGAACATGCACCTGGGTTAGCACTATTGCAGCAACCAGAGCAAACTGGTGTTTGCTCAATGACAGAATCTATGAAAATCTCTACATGTCTGTAGACACCAACATCACTGCAAGACTCTTGACCTATGATATGCATTATGTTATTGGTGACACTGGAGCAGATGCCAATGACATCACTAACTCCAAGATGCATGATTCTTGGATCACTCTTCAAAATCTCTATCAAGCATCAGGAATATCAGCACAGTTTAGCCTTTGAACTGACCCTGACAATGTCAGGATCATAACAGACAGTGTTGAACAATTCACAAAGGACATGAATTGTGTCTGGACTCTCTTCAACAAGCTTGAACTCACAGGAGACAATCAAGCTAAATCTGCTCAAGCCATGCATTGCATGGTTTGATTATCAAAACATCTCAGTCAAACCTGACACAGTCTACCAACATTGGGAATCTAACCCAGGATTATGTCCATAATGCTGTCCTTGCAGAGATAAACCTTAGAAAAGTGCAAGAAACACAAGGACCTTCAGAAGGACATGCCAAGGCTGTTGCAGAAGCATCCAATTCAACTGCAAATAGAATTAATCCTTCCAAGAGAGTGCCACTGCAGCAAAAAGAAGTGGCAGTTTCAAACCATGGGACAAAGCTCCAGTGAGCCCACCCAAGGTAAAAATGGGCCACAAGCCCAGAAGAAAGGATTTATACCTGGTGCCTCTCAACATCAAGAGAAGAAGCTACAGAGACACTTCAATTATCAAAACTGAAAGAAGAAAACTGGCAAAGGACAAGGATCTGGTGCAAAGATGGTAGAAGGCTTTGTTGAAATGGTAGAAGAAGCATATTTTGAAGAAGAAGTGGAACAATTCTTTGATGCTGAAGAAGAGGCTGATATTAGAGACTGTCCTAATCCTCTCAGCATCACCCTCAATGGTGAACAGAACAAAGACACTGGAGTGAATATAGCTGCTGCAACACCTCAAGTGTGAGATTCTCCCTACACTGCACCACCCACACCCATTCAACCAGCAACATCTCCAAATCCATCAATAATCTCACTTCCAGAAGAGCCTATGCACATCAGTGGGCCCTTTCTTGTTCCAAAGTGTACTCGCTCATTCTAACCCACTTAATCATGGAGACAACCTGCCAGAAGGCAGAGATCCTTCTAATCAAACAGAAGAAGAAGAACAAACACCTCTAGTTCACAACAGGAGAAAAGATAAAAAAAGAAAAAGGAAGCAGGTTCTATTTCAAGGAGGTTTAACAGATCAGACAGAAAATGTAACGTGGAAATATCAACCTCATTGGTATGCAGATCATCATAAACCCTATGGTTCTTTTGGCTATGGTTATTACCATCCAAACTGGGATACCCCTGGGTATTACCCAAGGAACGATCATCATGATCTATACATAGGAGATCCAATGAATTATGATGTAAACCTTGGAGAGCAATTTATGTTACGGCTGACCTGGGTGAGGGCAGACATAGAACTGTTGGAGCTGCAGACTTAACTGTGGACAAGGACGATGGAGCTTGATGATTGCAAGACATCTACAAGGAGCCTACCTACTAGTGAGGTTCGGTGACAAAGGATACTGCCGAGCTAACGACAGCCAAGGTACTTCTGAGTTAACGGTGGACAAGGAGTCTGCCTACTATCGAGGACAGATGACAAGGACTTCCCACTTAAGGGTGGTTCAAAGCAATGAGGAGCAAGAAGGTATTAAGGCTACCTTTGGGCCTGTATCATGGAGTGGAAACACCAATGTATTCCAGTGATGGACAAGGTAGAAAATGGAGGTAAATGGTAAGACTAGACTGAGGAGCATACATGTAACGATGTGGGTTTATATACGTAAGAAGTTCAGGGTAGGCATAGAACGTGAAGGAATATGATGGAAGGAATTGCTAACTGAGCAAGTGGAGTGAAATTGCATGAAATGTGATGGAAACAGATGATGAGTAATGGTATCATAGTCAGTGATGAAAAGAAAGAAATGTCCAAGTTGGAACTTATACCCATGTGTATGTAAGCGATAGGTCAAGGAAAAGCGTTGAAGAGATGTTGACTGACCTAGACTGCTATATGTCTCCGGAAAGGAAACTAGCAGGTCAGCAACACAAAGAAAGAAAATGAAGGGACGATTTGTTCGTCCCAGGGGGAATTCGTAGAGTAGAGCTCCACGGAAGAGAACCACAGGACTTACTGGAGGTGAAAGAGATGATGATCTGGAAGAGCTCCTATGCTTCAGACACGGCTGACGAGCACAGGACTTGATTCTTCACAGATCAGGACAGAAGGATGAAGATGATGATCACAGACACGGCTGGATCACTGACGATGATGAAGAACTGAACTCGAGATGGACCGAAGATAGACGGCAGATAGATAGATGATGATATTGTGCTCCGTGCGAAACACAACTTTTATAGTTCGGGCACACCCAAGACTCTAAATACATGTAAAGCGCGCGACCGGATTGAAAACCAGATCATCGGATCAATGTATCCGGTGACCAGATCGACGGAACCAGATCGACCGGATGTACAAATGAAAGTGTCCGGTGTAGTGAAATGAACGTTTAACTTACCAACGGGTGAGGGACGAGGACGGATCGGATTGGATATGAGGAACCGGATTGTGCAGGATATGCCGGATATGCCGGATACGAGAACAGGGAACTACCGTTCCCTACAGCGGCATGGGAAGATGGGGAATCTCTATGAGGGGGGCACGGAATGGAGAGTCTGGGGGAAGGCTATTCCAACCGGCATCAGCGAGAGTAGGGGATGGAGGACAATTCTCATCGGTGACAGTCTCGACGAGGGTGGAGACCTCGGAGAAGGTATCTTCTATGGTGGACTTGGTAGACAAGGAGTCAATGACGGAGGTGGAGGGTTCTTCGATGTCATCAGCGATGAAGGTGACGTTGCAGAGGGGAGACATTGTCATGTTTGCGAGTGGATGAGGGTGAAGGCGAAGGAACTGAGGGGAAAGCGGAAGGGTGATGGTTCTTATAATCCGTCAGGGCGGCTTTAGAATGTTTCAGGTTCCGTTCAGGTTCCCAAGAGTCTTCTTCGGCGGTGTATCCCTTCCATCGGATCAGAAAGGAATGGTTGGACAGAGTTCCGCGGTGACATCAGATCTTATCGATCTCATATTCTTCCTTGCCTTCTACAAGGTCCAGGGGGGGGTCGTGTGAAGTTAGGGCCATGTACGTCGTTTTCGCGATACGACGATAAGAGAGAAGCATGGAAGACTGGGTGGATCTTCCACATGGATGGGAGCTTTAGGCAATATGTGATGGGGGACAGGACTTCTGTGATGGAGAAGGGTCCTTCCCATTTAGGTGCAAACTTCGGGTTGGCAATGTTTCGCTTCAAGTTGTGGGCTTCTAGCCAGACTTTGTCTCCTTTGACGAAAGGCTGGAACTTGGACTGGGTACGCTGGGCCATAGTCTGGCGAGCGAGTTCGTGGGTGGCGAGAGCTTCATCTCAGAAGGCAGTGAGGGACTTAAGGCGGTCTTTGACCATGGGGACCTTGGTATCAGGGACAATAAAAGGTAGAGCATGGGGTTCATAGCCCATCATGAGGTAAAACAGGGACTTTCCTGTTATGGAGTGGGGATGGTGATTGTGCGTGAACTCGGCATGAGTAAGAAGTTCATGCCATGAGGATGGGTTATTCCCGCAGAAGATCCGAAGGTACATTTCGATCTCCTGGTTGACTCGTTCGGTTTCCCCATCAGTCTGGGGGTGATACGCAGTGGAGAGGACAAGGTCATAGTTTAAGAGCTTTCCGAGCTCTCTAGCAAAGGTAGAGGCGAATTGTGGGCCTCTGTCAGAGATGATCTTTTCATAAAGACCGAAATGGCGGTAGACTTTGTGGAAGAAGAGGGTTGCGATACCCTTGGCGGTGGCAGTTTTCATAGTAGGGCATAGAATTACCCCCTTAGTAAGCCCATGGTTGACCACGACCAATAGGGAATCGAAGCCTGCAGGTGATATGGGGAGATCGGTGATCAGATCACAAGAGATCTGCTGGAAGGGACGGGTGCACGAGGAGCGAATGGGGGTGAGCAGTGGCACAGTGGGGTGAGTGTTGGCCTTGTTGGCCTGACATGTGGCACAACCTTCAACGTACTTGCACACATAGTGGGCAAGACCAGGCCACCAGAACTCAGAGGAGACCAATTGACAGGTCTTGAGATATCCGGTGTGACCGGTGGATTCGTGATCATGGCAGTGAAGTAGCACTTTCTGCCGAAGGTCTTTGGTGGGGATATAGGCGCGATCCTTGTAGAGGAGTACACCATCACGGTGTTGCCAGTCGGAGAGACAGGCGCGGAGGTTCGAGGGGACGTCGTTTGCGATGGATTGGAGGGTTTTGAGGACTAGGGGGTCCGATTCAGAGGCATCCTCGATAAGGGTTCGGAGGGAACTATCGATGAGTTGGACAAACATCGATGGTGGGAGGAGCGTAGTGGACTCGTTATCAGGGTCGGAGATGGGGTAAAGGTCGGGACAACGTGACAGGGCATTGGGAGCAGCAAGAAGCTTTCCAGGGACGTGGCGGAGTTTGAGATCGTAATCTCCAAGGTCAAGGAGCCATCATGCTTGACAGCGGTTCAAGTTCTGAGCAGTATGGAAGTACATCAGGTTTTTGTGGTCGGTGAAGACCTGGACAGGGAAGGATGCACCATGGAGGTATTGATGCCAATCCTTAAGGGCATGGAGGATAGCAAGGAGCTCACAATTGTAGATGTTGTAGTTCCTTTCTGCGGGGGAAAACGAGGAGGACCTGTAAGAACAGGGGTGCCAATCTCCATTATCGTCGGTCTGGAGGAGGACTGCACCGGTAGCATACTTGGATGCGTCAGTGGCGATAGTGAAAGGATGAGTGGGATCGGGGAGCTGAAGGACGGGTTTTGACAAGAATAAGTTTTTCAACTGGCGAAAGGCCATGTCACACTCTGGGGTCCAGTTCCAAGTGAGGTTCTTCTTGGTAAGATCAAGAAGAGGGCAAGTGACAGAAGAGTAGTCGGGGATGAACCGACGGTAGAAATTGGCAAATCCCAAGAAGGATCATACCTCCTTAGGTGTAACGGTGGCAGGCCAGGATGCAATCCCATCAAGCTTGATGGGATCCATGGCGATCTGACTGGGTTTGACAATGAGGCCGAGGTATTCAACCTCGGTGGCAGCGAAGGTGCATTTCTCCAGTTTCAAGTGAAGATCCAACTCCTTCATATGTTCCAGGACACGGCGGGTATGTTCAGTGTGGGTGGCTTCATCAGGGGAAGCAATCAGAAGGTCATCCATGTAGATGACGAGCCAGCCCTCAGCGATCATATTGTGGAAAGAATCATTCATAAAGCATTGGAACATTGCGGGGGAGTTGGATAGACCAAAGAACATGACGGTGGGTTCGAAGAGGCCTTTGTGTGTGATGAAGGCCGCTTTCCATTGGTGGCTGTCCTTGATGTGGACATTGTTATAGCCCCAGCAGACGTCGAACTTAGTGAAGACCTTTGCATCTTTGAGCTTGTCTATGAGGTCAGAGACGAGGGGGAGGGGGTAAGCATCATGGACGGTGTGCTCATTGACATAGCGATAGTCTTGGCAAGGGCGGTGTAAAACAGCAAAAGGACTCTGGAGTGTAGTCCTAAGCAAGAAATAGAGGTGCGAGTGTATATCTTGACCCAAGGGAATTGCAAAGAAAGTGAAGAGGACAATAGGAAAGGCTCACTAGATGTCCACAGGACACTGGAAAACTCGAGTCTGGCTTTTCCCCATTCAGCAGGGCTAGAAAACCAACTATACTGGCAGGACTTGAAGGGGACTTGTAGGGAAATGTAAGGAAAAGACTAGGGAACCGGACTTTAAGGCTTAGGAAAGGTGGTGGTTACTTGCACACTGTCTAGGAACTAATTCCTAGGTACAAAAGTCTAATCC
>JBBPTO010002462.1:0-10697 GCA_038094155.1 Pulveroboletus cf. aberrans
TCTCGATATCGACGTGTCTGGCAATGTGAATGTCCGCGACAAATAGAACGAGCGATGACAGATGCTTGAAGAGGTCTTGTGCCGCAGTGGCCACGGCTTCGGCTATGAAAACAAACGATGTCAACCGAGGCGTAATGGAAAAGGGAAAGGTCAAATACCAGGCCGCGTCGCTCGAAGTACTTGTGTGAATATATCCAACCGCTCCTGTACCTTGATAAGGTGGATCACGAATTCGTTGAACGTCATGTAAGTTAAATTTTGTCGGGGAGCCTCTTCATGATCCTCGACGTCTACCCATCCGAACCCTCTCCATGTGCCAGCTGTTCCAGCACCGGGCGTCATGAGACCCGCGTGGGGCGCATTCAAGTAGCCGTACAATCGTCTCGGACCGATGACTTCCTGACCGCGAACTCCCTGCGCCACGGATACGAACTCGATCACGGAGCGCTCCAACTCGTCGGCATCGATGTTGAGCTGAGAGACGTCGTCGCTCTCTATCCAGGGACCATCGTTGAGGACCGCTCGTGCTGAGAGGACAAATTTGGATAGGGTAGCGATGGCCCGACGTTGAGCGGGGACCAGGGGCGTCTGAGAGGCATTGCTGGCGTCCGCCTTGTTTCTCCCGCCGAGATGTCGAAAGGATGGCCCTGACACGTACAAGAGGTCACGAATCGCTGTGACGGTGGAGTAAATGAGGTCGCCGATGATCTGTTCGTCTACTGCCGCGCGGGGTATGCCGAATTGCTTGAGGTGAAGGATGACTGAATGTATGCATTGCCGGGCTCTTTGTAAAAGTTCTGACACGAGATCTGGACTGGGAGGAGCCAAGGATTGTTGTATGGCGGTGGACGCAGTTGGTTTAGAGGGTGCGGGTGGTGGGTCAGGCACGCCGTTTGGAGAAGTGGATCGCGGTGCGAGGGGGTGGGATATGGTTCCCTGGTGGGGTGGAGGTGGGCCGGACATGCTATGACTGCGATGGCGCAATGGTGAGGCGAGCGGATCAAGGACACGGCTAGAGTCGGTGTTTGCGCGCGGGCGCATCCCAGCGAGGTCGGACGGGAGAGGAAGCGGCTTGACTGTGCGGGGCTGGGCCATTCCGGGCGCTGAAGGCTCGGAGAGCGCCGGTGTGCGGTCGTCCTGGAATACAAGCGCGCTGTCGTCTCGCGGGAGATCGCGGGAGAGTCTGCCGGTGAGGGTGTTGGCATAGTAGATCTGAGGCAAGAAACCCATCAGGGAAAGCGTCGGGGATTGAGGCGATACGGCACCTGTCCGTCCTCGGTCACCTGCGGGATCCAAAAGTCCCTCGAGGCCGCTGTCGGGAGCGCGGGAAGGCCCCGAACGCTGCTGCGCGGGCCCATTGCGGGCTGTCTGCGGTCGACGATGGGCACGGCCATGTCATACCTTACTTTCCCACGTCACAGGGGCTCGATTGAAACACCCATGTCCCATCCTGCCGCAGTCGACGTGCGTGCCGTCCACGATCGCCCACGACGATGCTGACTACGCACACAGGTATCGGGGTTCTCCCCCTCCACAGGCGAAACCGAGCTGCACGACTTTTTCAGGTAAGGGCCATCTCTGCCCATGATGTCACTCCGTTCACCACCCCGTCCAGCTTTTGCGGAAAGTGCGTATCGTCTCACCACCCCACCTTCGTCTCTCAGCCCCGTCCAGGATCAAATCCATCGAGTTCAAAGAGGAGAAAAAGTCTGCCATCATCATCTTTGAGAAGCACACCTCTGCCAACACCGCTCTCATGGTAAGCCCCCCTCTCCCCCGATAAGCCTCGGCCGATGTCGTCTCAGTTGAACGGAGGCAATCTCGGCGGAAACACCCTCGTTGTCACCTCCGAGGTCGAGCACGCCGATCATCACGATGTCGAGGAACAGCACCCCAGTCCTCACATTGAACAACACCACAAGCCGCGCGCTGGCAGTAAGCCCCTCTATGTGGATCATTCGAACCCTTTAAACGCCTTTCCCCTAGTTGCCGCAGAGTATCTAGCCAAAGGCTATGCCCTGTCGGACCACATCCTCCAGCGTGCCATCGAAATCGACAGTACGTGCTGCAGAGCGGGTGTACCCTCGACTCCTAACCCTACCCGCAGACAAGCAAGGAATCTCCAAGAAATTCCTCTCCTACATGTCCGACCTCGACAAGTCCATCGGCCACCGTGCCCTTGGCCCAGAGCAGACCGTCTCCGGCAAAGTCCACTCCACCTTGAAGGAAGCCCACACGCGCGCAAAGAGCATCGACGAACAAAAGGGATACACCAAGACCGCGCAGGAGGTACGTCTCACCTTTCCACACCATCCTTCACGCCGCCGACGATGCGCTAGTATTACGCGAAAGCGCTCGCTTCGCCCCTCGGCCAGTCCGTCATGTCCTTCTACACCAACACCTCCAAGCAAGTGCGTGACATTCACGAAGAGGCCGTTCGCATCAAGCAGCACAAAGCCACTGCGACTCCGAAATCACCCCCGACGCCGAGTTCCGCCGCAGCTGCTTCTCCTCCGCCCGAGAAATCCGACAAGTAAGATTGTACATCACGGGTTTGGCGTAGTGTAACTGTTTCGTTTGAGCACGCTTGTAAGGTTTCACGATAGTCGGTCAGATCGCTTGTAGGATTATGCACGTTTCATGGACGCTTCGCATGCTGATCATCGCGCTGCAAGTAAAGGAGTTATCATATCCCCGTCAGTCCCGCTGTTCCTGTCGGAAGCTTTAGATGCCAGGTTCACAATCAGAGGCCACCATGATGGTAACCAACGTGGGTGGAGGTCCGGCTGATGTGTCGATGACATTCGCTCAAACTGTCAGGCAACGATTTCAGCAAGGAAGTACAGTAGTGGACACAGATGATCAGGACGTCGACCGACAGGCACAAGGTCGGCGTTCACAACTCCCGCACGACCCGGTTCGAAAACCACGCCACGTACGCAGCCTTGGGAAGGACGACGGGCACTTTGACCTGTCCGACGTTGTCGCCCCCTTCGTCGAGCCTCAGTTGTCGAAATTCGCTAAACGTCCCGGACCGAACGAGTCGGACGGTCGGTTTGCCAAGTCTCTCGCACTGGAAGTCGTCGGCGACGTTTTCGTTCAATCGCGACAGCGCTTCCGATATATGATCTGGTATACCATGTCCGATGTCGGAAACTGGGACACCGTCGAATGAGAGACACGCGAGGGAACGTGCAACGGCATACCTTGTTCGCCGGCGAGCTCGACAAAGAACCCGATCGTGTTAGGGACGCGTCGATCATCGACGATAGCGGTCCAGTCGACAACTTTGCAGAGCATGTTCCGGGGAATGGACGACATGGCAGCCCTCAGTTCGCTTTCGGTGACCACGACACAAGCAAACCGGATGGTCGCGCTGTCGAGGCGTCGGTCAGCATTCGCGCATACAAGGAACTCTGAACGCTCACTTGCGGCGCTCAACGAATTGGACGATGGGAACACCATCTATAGGGTCAAACCCAGCAATGTCCACCACGTCTCCAAGACGATATCGCCATAGACCCTCTGGGGTCGTTAACACGACTTCGTACCGTGCTCCCACCTTGACTTCCCACTACGACATTAGTCAATGAGCTGCCCCGTTTCACGTGGAACAACCACCTACAAGCTGTCTGAGTGCACTGATCGACTCATCATTCATGCTCATATCAAGAAACTCGATTATATTTCTGCTAAATGGCTTGAACTGGTTCGGCTCCAGTGGATTGTAAGGCGAGCCGATCACTGAAGACTCCGTGCATCCATAACCACCAGCACGTATCTCTATTCGAGATCCAAGATACCTTTGAGCCTACAGGGACATTCAAGAAAGGTGGACGAGAAGCCGACACGGTGAACGCACCAGTGGCAGAGATGACGCGAATGAACCGCTTGCAGTAGCAGTGACCGAACGCAAGTTCGGCCAAACTTGACTGCACCAACCCGGTCGAGAACACGGACGACCGAGGTTGCGCACCTCTGCCGCACGCTCCGGATCCGGGGCCAGATTGGGCTAGTCAGGATTTAGACTCTGACACGAGCAGGGATAGCTCAGCTGACCTCTAGGTAGCGCCGAACTTCTTCCATCCCGTCCAGATCGGGAATGGTACCGTTTTCGATACTGTCCACGATCATGTCGAACGCCACGTCGAGATGACGCATCATGTCCACAAACGTACTGATGAACACTAGGGTTATAGTCTCGAGGGATCTGCTGCTGATCGCAAAGAGTGCATGCATAAGAAGGAAAAGTTTCCATTTCCTTATAAATCCGGTCGCATACGGCGCAGCGTGGTCGAGTACTAGGAAAGTGGCATGTCAGCGTGCATAACACGCAAGTTGAGAGCCCCGAGTCGTACCGAACGTTCCCATCCTTTCTTCGTCCCTCTCAGGGTCAAGACACAAGTCCATCCTCCGATTCAAGCCAGACCCAAAGGTGAGGTAAATCGTCTTGGAAGGGCAATCGTCTTCATCTTGGACGTGCATCAAATCACACCCGAGATACCACACGAAGGCTGTGGTACGTTTACGAAGAGGGTTGGACAAGGCTGCGAATCCCGAATCAGAGGATCGAATCCTGGACAAGCGGTCGTATTTCGGGATGGTCTTCGGCAGACCACCCGACGTCGAGCTAGACGTTGCGAGAAAATCGGGTAGTCCAGGCGCAAGCAAGTCGACTATGGCGCTCGCTCTACACGGTTTTTCGAAAAACTTTGCGATGAACGGCGCGTACGAGTCGTAGGTCGTGAGTTGAACGGTTTTTCGAAACAAGTCAGACAGGGAATCATCGTCCATGCTTTCGAGGACGTCCGTTGTCATGCGACGGAATACAGCGAGTTCGGATGAAGCCTGAGCGAACTGCGTGTTGTGGTTGGCCCTGATGATTTGGCATCGATGTTTGTCAGTTTGCAGCCTCAACTCCTCACACAGTGATGGGAGGCAGGAGGGAAGCAGGTTCTGGGGGTACATGCCAGTGAGTTTGAGCTCTGAAGGTACGTCAACGTAAAGCAATCTAACTCACCTGGAATTTAAAGGGTCAGGAAGTCCCATAAGACGTAGTAGTACGGTGCTGCGTCGGCAAGGCCACCACATGTCGCCTCAAGTACCAAGATGTGGTTGAGCTGCTTTCAATGCCAGATGAGGTCTGAGACAGAGCCAGATCTGGCAGATAGCGTGTAAGCAGCTCACCCACGTCCCGTACCTAGTTACCACCACTGGTACTGAATGCTAGTCATTCAGTATCTCCGTCTTTCGGCATAACGGGTCTCGTCGCCAACAACGTGGCCCCGAATTGAGAGTCCTCTTCAGGTCGTTACATACTATCGCTTACCGAGAGGTTAGTCACCCCAGGAGTTTACCCACTTGGTCAAAACTCATCGTGTTTCGTTACCCCTGGGTGTATATTGAAAACTTCATGTATTCACTTGTCCTACGAAGTTGAACGAACCGATTCTGAGCTGTTTTCGTTGAGATAGACATTGTTGCGTGACGCTGGGCAAAATCACGCTGTGACGAACTTGCCCACGCGCGGCAGCCGCTTGAAGCGGAGACTCAGTGGACTTGTCCACAGTCCAAGTGTGGGCATCAAGGGAGTCTCCCAGGGACTTTACACTTCCTACAGAAAAGCTGCGACAGCACAGCGGGTACGTCCATCCATGTTGACGCTGAATGAAGGCCAGGTCAATCGTAAAACTCTTTCGAATCGAACATTTGGATTACTACGGCACAATAAAACAAGGCCATGGTTCTGGTCAAGTTGCTCTCGGTGTCCTGCAACTCGACCACGCTGTTTCATGTCGCTTCCAACCCGGAGTCCAATAGCACACATCTTTCTTCACTGAGTATGCTAACCCGTTCCGGCTCGCTGGCCCCTGGATCTCTTGCTTTCGATCCTTCTTCCATCTGTTTTGCAACGGCTACTTCATATTTGAAGTCGGACTCGACATGATTATCTGATCCTGGTGCTAGTCAGGCCGCGGGACCACGGATATATCGCACATTCAAGTCAGAGGCTTTCCCTCGACATTTTTATTCGTCAACAGATCCTATTCCGTCCCTACGTCTTCTGGACGTCAATCGGGGGTAATGTAGCCATCCGTTCAGGCTGGGTATTGTATACCAAACTTATACCACACAATAAGTAAATCCCTCACTTGTTTGATGATCTATATCATGCTACGTTTCATGCTAATCGTGGCTCGTATCATATCGTGCTACGTAGCTTATATCAGGTTTGAAGTCGGCATGCGTGACCCCACGTGTGATATTCGGTGGGTTTCCATGTGGAACATACATGTTATTCCCATGTTCCACCATCGAACGCAAGTTTATGTTTGCAGTTTACTAGTAATAAATCCTAGTGTACAGTTGATCCGGTACGGATTATGTGGTATCTAGACTGTCACCAGGACATGTCTGTATTAGGTGACCGAAACGGGAGACAGGAGTGACTGGCGCGGGTTCCCATTGTCATGCATGTGACGGGCTGTCTCAAGATTTTGCCTGGCAAGAATTAAGTCCCGACAAGCCCTCCCCGCACGCGTTCGCTATGTACACCGTCCCCTCGGCGCCGCCTGTCTTCGCGAGGGAGACGTCCTGCACACAAGAAAGCACGGAGACAAATGCGTCGCTCCAGAGTCAGTCGGAGGTGAACGTCTCAAGAAGCGAGCGAACCCACCTCGAACACGATATTCGAACACCTGCGGCGAGGAGCGAAAACCACACGTCAGAGGAGGGTGAACAGAAGAACGAAGCCAGAACTTACGTGTGCCCGTCGATGCAATGCAAGCTGACGAGGGGCCGGAACGTGCTATCGTCTCCGGTCCCGCTGATATACTGGAAATTGACGTCCTCCCAAACTAGGTTTCCCGTCGCATTCGGGCACGACTCTCCTGGACACCAGAAATTGTCAATCTGAAAGTAGGAAAGCAAGGGTCGTCAGTCCGCCGTGCTTTGTTAGGTTCCCCGGCATACATCACCTTGATGGGATAGTCGACGTTGCTCTACAGTCGACAAGTAAGCATCAGCGTTCGGGGACGCGCCGCACGGGGAGAGATTGCCTTACCATAGTGAAACTGTATGCTCAACGTCAGGCCTGGATGCTCGAATGCGAACGGGTTGACTCACTCGACATAGGTCAAATTCTTGACGACGCCCGAAGCACTCGGGTAAGTCTACAAGCCGAAATCATTTCAGTGGACGCCAGTTCAAACGGAGATACCTTTTCTTTTACCTTCAATACTACGCCACCGCTACTGTTTTCCAGGGTGACATTCCTGTAGTAGACGTTCTGAACCCTACAATCGGAAGGCGCCCCATCAAGTCCCGTTAACAAAACGACGGCGAGCGGGTACGAACGAGACATTAGAAGCAGATCGGCCGAAAGAGCCGATATTACAGCCTGAAATAAGGAAGATCATGAGACGATCGTTCCAAAGGGAAACATCATACCACCAGTGTAGTGGCACTGGATGCTCTCCGCACGGAATCCGTTCGTAGGTGCTTTGATCGTCACACATTCGTCACCATTCTCGACGGAGACGTCATGAACGTAATTGTTATTTCCCCACACGTCTATCCCGTCCGTCTCTCCGATGTGGTCAGCAACAATCTGTTGTCGAGGTCTGCAATGTTTGCAGAGAAGGGCAACAGTGTGGAGATCGAACCTTCATGTCATGTATAACGTTGTTGTTTCCTATGACCACTAGGTGAAACCTATGGAGAAGGTCAGACCACCCTACACCGATATGGGAGAAGACATGCACTAACATTGGCGAGTTATTGAGTGTAACACCGCTTATATCGACATTGTTGCATTTATCAAAACGAACGAGGCGGGGACGATGCGACTATAACGGCGACCATGACGTCAGTGATATAGCGCATACGGACAGACACGATCTGGACTGACGTATTTCGTCAAGCTGTCACGGGACACCATCAACGACATATCTGAACCAGCATAGGGATCACGCTTACTCTCCGTTTGGTCTCCACTGTTCGCCGTTCCCGTAAATCGTGCCGGTTCCCTTCCATACGACTACAGCATCGATGTTGTCAGAGGGCTTGCCGCTCGACCTCGCTCCTAGACATCAGATCCTACACGTACCATTATTACAATTATCGAACCAGAACATGTGGCCCGTAAGCTTTGGGTCGAAAACGAGGGTTAGATTTCCATCGATCTCGATGGTGAAGTTTTCGACATTCTCGAGGTGTATTTTGGAGTAGAGTGCATAATCTCCCGTCGGCACGTATAGCACCGTGTCCGCGGGGTTCTGAGTCACGGCCTTGACCACGCAATCCGAATATGCTGTGCAGATGGCTGGTCCAATATCGTTCTCGCCGTCTGGAACACCTCCGTAGTCCTCCACGTTGCATGTAATAACGGCATTCCCCACTGACGCAATGGCAGCGAGCAGGAGGAGGGAAGAAAGCATGAGTGGGACCATGTATAATCGCACCGTCCACGGAAGGCAATACTTATACAGGAGTGCTGGCATCTCTTAATGTAGTGGCTTGATGAAACGCCCTTAAAATACGAAAAGTATCGCATCAGCGATCTATCATTCGCACATCACTCCACTTTACTTACCAATATTCGCATCGCTTTGATGTACGGAATTGTCGATTACTTGAGCCCACGGGAGTCGATACCACCACATATGGATACACTGCAAGTGAACCAACCGAAAGATGTCGGGTACACTCGGGTTACGTGTCAATCAACTCAAGATCAGTCGCGACGTGACCGATATGGGGACATTCCCTTCGTACTCGATTCTGCAACGACTTTACCTGGCCCGGAAAGTTGTGTTGCACGTTGGCTAGGTAACCTAGATGATGGTCCAAGAGACACGGCCTGTGGAGGATCATGGAGTTCAAAGCCTACACTGGCTTGCGTCCTTTGACTGCGGGACCACAGAGATTTATCGTGTTCGCTTGGAAGTGTTATGGAGGATTGGAGATGGTAACTTTCGTGCCAATTAACGTTGTGCGCAGCTTGCTGTACCCACTCAAGTCGATCACTGATACAGCGAGATATGGTTGTGTGCGAACGCTTGAGGACAGAGGATACTGAATGGACCAACAATTTCCTGCGTAAAGAGCGGCTCTTCCTGGAAACGACCATTTCATCGACATTAGACCTTTTTCGCGTCGGCTGCCATCACCACGAGCGTGCTCGTTATGGGTGTTTAACAGACACACGCACGCACCAATCAAATAGACCCACTGACTGACCACATGGATGTGGAACTATATTTTAACCAAGGACTATCAATTCAACCCGCTGGACCAGAAACAGTACTCTGAACAGGGCCAACGAGGACTAAACACTGTGAAATTCAATTGGAATCTCTACTAACAGCTGACATAATCACAGATCCACGCTCACCGAATCGGCGATGGCACGCGCAGACCACTTCTTTTCCTATCGTAGATCTCGGATATATAACTCTGATCATGCTACTATCTGGCCCGCAGTAATGGCTGGGAGTAGTGCAGCAACTCATCGTTCCTTGCAACTACCCCAGGCATTGGCATTCAAATTTCAATGATGGCCCGGTGGGGAATTCAAATGCGTTTCCGCTAAATGGTGGATCATTGTTCCAGGAATGTACACCAAAATAAATTCCGCCAAAGGCATCTGCATCAGTGCCGAGGTTGCGCAGACCGTACAGCAGCCTCAGGGTGTACTAGTAGAATTCGTCCGTTTGTGTTCCTCGGGTTGTCCTTATCTATCCCGTCTTTTGCCACTGTGCTTTTCTCTGCTATTTGTCTTCTGTAACAGGTATTGACAACATCCTCGGAGGCATCACACACTGCTGCTTCCCTCCAATGAGAACTTCGAAACTCTGCTACAATGACATATATATATCAAACGCCTGCTCCGTGCCGTCACCCGCTTAACGCCATCACGGTCGTGGTAGAACTAGAGATATGTGAGCAGCAACCCCGTTTCTGCAACGCCGGCAGGAAATAAGAGCACGACGAACCTGCCATCAAATCACGCCAGCATTTGATGCTCCGCAATAGGTAGACTTGACATTTCGATGAGAAAAGGATCACAACTCCATTTCTGCCTTTCCGCAGCAGCAGCCTTGGTGACTCACGTTGGAACCCTGAGGGGTCACGTATTTGTGATGCTTTCTTGGTGTGCTTATGGAGAAAGACCCTGATGGTGGTGCCCTGCAAGAGATGGAATCTGGCAAAAGCAGACATCATCGGACTGTTTGATCCAACCATCTTCTTGTTGATACGTTGCATCAATGGAAAGACTTGTGGGTGCCATCAGGTGAAGATAAGACAGAAGTGATGGCTCGAGTGTATCCCCTTGGAATGGGTCTGCAACACACTGTCTAGTGACCAGATCCCCACCTTGATGGTCAAGACCTGTTCATCAAGAGGTCGGTGCACTGCACATCCTCCTCTCCCCTTCTGTGTCTGATCAAAGCTTTCAGCATGCCAAAGTCATGATGCAGCATGATTGCCTAAGCAGACAGCTCACCCTTATTGGACAACACACATCAAATGCCCTGATTGATCAGATCAGGAAAACCACCTCGCTTATGTTGTCAACTCCAGCCAGGCAATGCATTCCTCTTGTCAGAATCTGTGGACTATGGAGGGGTAGAGATACCCTGACTCAGTTGCACAGTGGTAGTGGAACAACTGTTATATTTACCTATGGAGGGGTA
>JBBPTO010002463.1:0-10697 GCA_038094155.1 Pulveroboletus cf. aberrans
ATGGCGTGGAGGCTGTGAGGATAGTGTTTGAGGCTGGATGGGAGTGGTTTCGTGCATTTAGTGAAGATCGCGATCGGGCTGTGTTAGTTCCCAATCAAATCTTGATACAACAAATGCCTTGAGGAATGGAGCAGGCATCGTGACTGGTAGGGATCGTGGCGATCATTCCCTATGAGTGGGTCATTTCTTGGAGGCATCCTTACATTGATACCCCGGGAGGGTACTTCGCAGTTGTCCGACTTTTTACTGTTTGGGCGAGGCATCCATCGACCCATAGCATACATTGCTTTCCATGCCATCGAGCTGTCGAAACCTTTGGTTCCGTTGCTGTTTTCAACGGGTCTATTTTTCAAGTTATGTCTGGACAACAAGTTGTTCATCCATGAATCGTTGCAAGACATGCACAGCGGATCGGCAAAAGAGAGCCTATGCGTTCACTCGTGTCATGTACCGTAGAAACGGCAATCGGCATATAACAAGGATGTGGGGAAAGAAATCAAGCGCTCGAGCTTAACGTCTGTCAGTGTTTCCTCGAGTGTCTATCATGTCTCGTCGACGATCACATGAGTCCATCTACTGAGGTGGAGGGACTGTCTCCTCCAATACTTTCTCTGGAGATCGAACTCCTCTACGTCTGTTTCTGTCAGCTCCGCTGTCTATCACGGAACTCCAAAAGAGGAGAGATTACTCACGATCGTATGTAGTACGCTCGTCCGAGGATGCTATATAAACTATCCAATTGTTCGTTGCTGGTGGACAAATTTCTAATCAGCTCACATCAGGGAAGGAAGGTTAGTACGAGAAGGGATCATCACCGGGACCCTCAGTTTGACAACCCTTCTGGTCCTTTGGGATCCCCCGAGTTGACATCATCTACGATGTTAGCATCCGGGTGGCGTTAAACGTATGTCGAAGTACGAGCTCTCGTGAGGGCATCTTAAGTGCTACCTACAAGCAGTGCGGGAGTATCAGACTGTTTTCCATCGGGAAGATGACGAAAAAGCTGATACGAATCCTGATGTCGTCGTTGTGGCGGGCTGTGGATGCAATCGAACCTCAGATCCCGAGTCCAGTGCCACAAATACCGGTAGCGGTTTATACCTGCATCTCAACGGCTCGCATCTCGACGTTCATCTGTGTCTCCAACTCGTCCTTCCACTAACCTGCTCTCCAAGACAACAGCATTGCTCAGTCCCACACGACGGAATAAAATTGACCAGTCCATCATTGTTCCTGCCAGAAACACTGTAGGGAGAGTCGATTCGCTTTCTCTAATAGTGTCTCATCCGAACCACGACCTCGATGCAAGAAGTCGACTGCATCCCGCATCCATGAGAAAGGAGAACGTCAGTGGATATTCGACAGACTCGGCTGCCACCTAGGCCAACCTGCGCACGTATGGCTACGGCTCCCCGATTTCATCCACCTGGTCGGCTCTGGGTGGAGTTCCAGCTGTACCTGGGACATACATGCCTGTTTCTGCCTGTGCCTAGGCCGGTGGTGGGTTCCAGCACCGTGCCATCATAGCTGGCATTGATCGAGCCTTCGGCTCGGATCCAGTTCGATGAATACACGCACGCACACGTCAATGCATTCAGCGAGGGTCCTCGTCGTGAGGACAACAATGTGGAGAGCCTCGGAGACACTGCCCGTCCCACCAATGATGGGGTGTCGCAACCCGGCACGACATAGCACGACAAGCCTCCGAAGCGTACCCTTGCCGGCTTCGATTGTGACCTCGAGCATTCCCAGTCGCAAGAAGGGCCTCGCTACCAGGCGGAAGCGGCCCAGACTGCCTGCACGAGCAGCCTCAGCAGCGGGCCTTCCAGCGGTGACACAGCGGCGAGGAGAGCACTGTTGAAGATACGAAAGAATGTAAAGGGGGTGGAAAGTCTGATGGGCCGCGAGGATGGTGTGATGCCTGCGCCCAGAATCTGACAGATTCTTGGTGTGAGCATATGCTGTTACGATCGCTTGCTTGCAACAAGACAATCATCCGACATGATTTGGTGTCATTGTGCAAAAGTTACCGATCCTTGCCATGCGCTACCATCCAAGGACATGTAGCCCAGGCTGATCTATCGACACGAGGCGCCGGTGAGTGGTCCAGTCTATATCGGGGATGAGGAATGTGTACACGCGCTGCGCTGGCAGGGCACGTGAGACACAGCTTGTTCGTTGACTATCTTCATCTAGATGACTGGTGCGCGCTCAGGCTGATAACTTGTAGCTGCACGTACGCTGATGACAGGACAAGGGCCTGCTGCGCGCGTTGAAATCGACGCGGGGAAGGATACCATTAACGCTTTGGTGTTCTCTGCAAATGGAAAATACCTACTGGGCGGTGACTATGATGGGGTTCGACTCTGGCGTGTGGGAGATGGACGGGAAACGGCAAGAATGTCGGAAGCGAAGAACGTTCTGTGCCTCGCTGTCTCGAAAGACGGTCGGTGGATTGCAGCAGGGACCGGGAGGGGCCCGAGCAGCGGCGAGGTGTTCTTGTGGGATGCGAGGACACACGAAAATGTCTGGGAGCACGATGAGGGTGGCTCTGTCCGCGGGGTCGATTTCTCGCCCGACTCGACCCGGCTCGTCGTTGGATCGACCATACGCACAGCCACCGTCAGGGTCGTCCAAACCCACGAAAAAGTGCACACACTTGAGCACGGTGATCGGGTGATCGCAGCGAAATACTCGCCGCAAGGAGACCGCATCGCGACAGCCACATGGCAAGCGGTTCGAGTCTGGGACGCCCAGGATGGCCGGTTACTTGTGGATGTCTCGGTTGGAGTCTTACCCCTCCGGAACACGGGTCTCCTCTGGTTCAATAACTACCTCTTTGTTGTCTCGGGGGACACAATCAGTCAACTCGACGCATCCACAAGATCCACCATCTCTCAATTGCCAGTTCCCCGTTCGACATCCATCTCGTGCATTGCATCGCTACGACAAGGGCCAATTATCGCATACTCTACAAACCAAACTATCACCATCTGGAATGCTTCAACACAACGCCAGCTGAATCTGATTGAATACTCTCATCGCATAAGTACAATGACGGTCTCCTCCGAGGGCCACTCCATCGCGACTGGCGGACATGCCGGGAAAATCACAGTTGAGCGTTTTGGGCTCCCAGTAAGCCTCATACGATTCTATTCCTGGTTTCTTTTCTTCTACGACCAATCCCACAGGAGCCGGAGTTATCCATCAACAATAACCTTCTCGACTCGTGGAGGCAGAACCAGCTCAACGATGTGGAAACCTCAATGATTGCGACGCTCGACGCATCTCCCAATCCAAATTTTCATTTACTCGCATGTCGAGCTCTCGTTAGAACACGCCTAGGACACTGGGACGAGGCTATCATTGATGCAGAACAGGTATGTGGTGCGCTGCTCGCTGTTCGACATCAATACTGACCTGCGAAAAGTCCATCAAAATTCAACCGTCACTCTTTGCATATGTTGCCAAGAGTATAGCGCTCGTCAACAAGGGAGAGAGGTATGCCGCTTTTCGGACATGCGATATCGCGTTCGTGTACTGTGATCCAAAGCACATCACCTTTCTTTTGATCGTCAAGGTGGGTCTTTCAGTTCAGATTTCCCTCAGTCACCCATGTTACTTAGGCCATCATCGTATTCATGGCCAAAGAACACGAAGATGCCATGTTACGCATGGATGAAATCATCGCCACGGCGCCACTCCCGCCAAAACGCTCTCTGATTCAGGCACGTGTCTGACGTCCCACTACACAGCAAATCGCATCATTGGTCTCTCTGACAGGCATACATGTATCTTCTCCTTGGCGATGCATGTGTTAAGAGCAAGAACTCCAAGGGCGCGGTAGAAATGTTCAAATTTGCACTGGAACGAGTGCCATACGACATGGATCTGCCCCCCAATGCCATTTCATTAGTAAGCTCTCGAAAGACTATCTCACAAGTTTCGAACAAAGACTCACCGACGCTGTCAGCTGTTTGGTTGGAATTTCGATCGACTCGATCTCACCATTCGACAACGGCTGTGTGAAGCTCTCCACGCAAATAACCGCACAAACGAAGCCAGGGAGTGTCTGTTGGATGTGATTGGGATCGTTAATAAAGGTGGTAATGTGACGGAATCTATTACTGAGTGGATTTCTGGTGAGATTATAATGTGCCTGCATGACCACCGCCGCATATACAACACTTTCCAGATTTCACACGACGGTGCCTCTCGGTCCCCCGTGTTGCAACATCTGATGCATCCAAACCTCTGCCTCTCGATCCACCGACAGCGATGCGACTTCTGGAAGAGTGGGCAAAAGTATCAATGGCATCCGCTTCATGGAATGATGCTCTGATTGCTGCAACCAGCGTAAGTGCCTCCTTTCGCCTCGACGTATTCTGTGGTCCTGATCCTGTCGACCCATAGTTCACAGTTCCGAGATTCATGATATACCGGGCCATGTGTGAGCACTTGAAGACGATATGTCACACCATCGATGCCAGCGAGTGCATCCGCCAACTCATGGATGAGATCCCGGAGGAGAATATGGGGGATGAGGAGAAACAGTGGTTTGGCGGTGAGCAGTTGTCAGCTCTATGTTACAGTACTCTTAATGCATGTCAGACTTCAAACGACATTGCTTGAAGAAACTGACGGATACTGGAAATGATGCGATGGCTGCACAGCAATATGGCGAAGCCGTCTCTCAATATTCGGCTGCATTGTCACTGGATCCCTCTACTCCACAAGATCTCCTGGTCAAGCGGAGTGCAGCTCATGCAGCACAGAAATTTTGGAAAGGCGCGTTGAACGATGCGAATGAGGTATCCCCTGTTGTCTTGTCCCGGATCATGCTGGTTGACAGCCACACTAGGTCATCAAAATTGATCCGTCGTCTCCGTGGGGCTACGAGCGGAAGTGTGTGACGTTACAAGGGGAAGGTCGTCATCAGGAAATGTTCGACGCGTTTCAAACGATGCTCTCGAAAATGGAACAGTCGTCCAATCCAGCTATTCGTGGTAAGGAAATCTATTTCATACAGAGGTTTATCCACTGACAGAACTTGCAGTCCGCTGGGACCTTTATGTCGAAACACGGGAAACGATATGTAAGGCTATTCAAGATTCCATTCGTGAATGGCCACGAGTCCTCGTGAATACGATTTCAGGTCGTCTCTGCGACAAAACTGAGCAGGCTACTGCATTCGAATCATCGCCAAATTTCGTGGACCTCATCATTTCCATGACTACAGAGGTTGACCATGCGCGGGTCCAACAGGCAGTCGACGAGTACTATCGTTATGCCACGTTCTCACATAAATGGGAACCACACGAACCTCTTTTCGACAAAGTCGTTCATGTCGTGGTATATGATCTGGAGGAGTCCCCCACACACGACAAGCTACAGATGTTCTGCAAGATCGTGCGGGAAGCAGGGTTCAATTGGGCCTGGAGTGACACATGTTGTATAAACAAGAGAGATCACTTCGTCCTCCAGGAAGCTCTCGTCGCCATGTTCAAGTGGTACGAGGGCTCGTCCCTGACGATCGTCTTTCTTCGTGGGGTTCCTTCTTCATCGAAATGCGGCGCTCTCGTCAAGAGCATTTGGAATACTCGTGCATGGACACTCCAGGAATATCATGCCTCGAAAGTAATTCGATTCTACACCGAAGACTGGAAGCCCTACCTCGATCTCGACATTCCCAACCACAAGGAGTCACCTGAAATTCTTGCCGAGATGGAAGAGGCTACCGGAATCTCCACGCAGGCCCTGATGTCACTCCGACCAGGTTTAGACAACATCCGTGAAAAGCTTTGTCTCGCTTCAAACCGAGAGACCACGTTCGTCGAAGACTCAGCATATTCTCTCCTAGGAATATTCTCAGCTTCAATGCCGGTTGTGTACGGAGAGGGAGACAAGGCACTCGGGAAACTTTTGGCGCAACTATTGACAAGCTCCGGAGACACAAGTATCCTCGCGTGGACCGGCAAGTCTGGCAGCTTCAATAGCTGTCTTCCGAGCAGCATCACTGTGTTTAGCGAGTCACCAACAACTCATATTCCATCGTCGGTCGAGAGCACTGAAATGGACACCATGACTACTAGAATACGAAACTCCTCCCTGAATTTCACCCTCGTCACACAGCTGTACAATCGACTTCATGAGCTTCCCGTTCCATCGTTTTCCGACCGCCGAATGAAGCTTCCCTGTTTCATGTTCAGACTCGGTCCGTTATCAGGAACTCGACGTGGGACAGGATACGTATTCCGGGCCAAGGCGGCCGGACTTGGGGTTGTCATGATTGACACAGCGGAAGACCTAACTCGACTCCATTCCCTCGTCCTCATCCATCCTTGGATTGACTTTTTGCTTGACAGACAACCTGTCGGAGGCACGGGCACACTGGGAACAATTCGGGAAGAACCTCCAGATGGTCCATCATCTTCCTTTGCGGACTCAACACCTTTCTCTGGTCCTTTGAACACTGACTTGGTGGTGAAGAAAACGGCGGCGGCTCGGTTCATTTCGCGCTTTGGACGCATTGGTCCACGGTCACCAGATATGATGTCCCTCCTGTCCGCTCCGTCTGTTTCTGAGGCGGATAAGCGAAAGCAATCCCTTGAATTCATCGCGCGCCTCAGGCTGCCTTTCGGTGGCATATTGTTCACGCCGACCCGTCAGAACGTGGAAGAATACAGAAGAGTCTCAGCGGAAAGTTTGATTAAAGTGCAGATAGAGGAAGAGACACCGTTGAACGACTTGATTGGTCGCGTGCGGGTTTTGGACGTACTCTGACGAGCAGTGTAGTTGCGGTGTTACTCGTAAGGTATCAGGTTGTGCGCTTGTGAGTCGCATGATGTCATAGGCTGGCTACGGAGAATGCCCTTGAGAGCGACTTTCACGACCGGCCGGCCGTGTCAATCGAGCCTTGAAAACTTGACCGCTGATCCTCATCTGAAACATCAATGGTAAGTCATACGTTTACTGCTTGGCTAATTGACCAGGTAGCGCCGTTATTCCCATCACACACAAGGCCAACTTGAAATGATGTTGGGTCCGATTGACGTCACTTCAAATGACAGGGACAAGAGCTGATCCATATGCAGGCGGCATTGAGCGGCGCAAGATTGCCTTCTGGGAATGTATGAGCTCTTAGTACGACCATCGAGGATTGCGGCATAGTACAACCACAGGCTCAGGTCACACTTCCAGCGATCGGGAAGTCATAACGTCTACAAACATGCCGATTGGCCAGGTCAATTGTCTCCTCAAACTTCGTCATCGTAACCTTCCTCTCATCTCTCCGCATATGGAGGCACTGCCAGTGCCTCAAGTCTCATCCTCCAACGTGAAAATCGGCGCTATTCCGCTTTCACCCCTCTGTGCATCTAACCTACAATCCAGGCTCCCGACTGGAACTCACTCCACTCTGCTGGCTCTTCCGGCGGTTCTTGCTGTGTCCTGCTTCCTTCACAGCCGACCTCAAAGGCCTCGTCGATAGGGAATGGCACGGGTATACCCCCGGGTATCCCTGCCTCTACCCGTACCCGTACCCGGCACGGGTAAGTACCCGTCACCACGGGTACGGGTATACACACGGGTCTGCCTATGAGATACCCTCACCCGCACCCATCGCGGGTTCACCTACGGGTAGTTGAGTCACATTACGCCATAGCCATCTAAGTGTAGAAAAAAAATAGAGTAATGTGCTGTAACTGTCATTGTCATCGTGACGCCGCTGCCACCTTCACTGCTGTCCTTGTTGTGGTGTGCTGCCGCAACTGCCCTCATTGTTGCGTGGTCGTGATGCAGTGGGCGCCATGTCCGCTGTTGTGCAGCGCATTGTGTTGTTGTGACACAAATAGCGCAGGCCAAGTGCATCACACCCATCTGCAAGTGCACGATCAGATCCTTTCAGCTGGTCCAACAACAGCTCGAGGTGAACATGGCCCGTGTGGACATACTCGGTACTCATGTGCAAGTCCAAATCCAAGGTACCCACCATTTGGAAGCATACATGGATTGTTTGCCAGATGGACAAGTGCTGCCCTGATTCTCTCATGGGACTGCGACTGGAGAACGGACGACAATGGTGGCGGCAGGTGGAGTGGTATGGGTATGGGTATGGATATGGGTGTCTGAACACTGTACCCATACCCGCACCCCACACAGGTAAGGGTATCATACCCACACGGGTCACTCCTACCCGTGCAGTTCTCTAACAACAACTTGGATCACACCACGAGTGCCTTCACCAAGTCCTGGATGCCCACCACAACAATTCATGTGTTAAAGCTGGTGATACTAGTATGTGGGTGCTTACAGGTAAGACAAGATGCATATATTCCTCATGGCATGCCTACCAAATTTCACAGAACAGGACTCAATGCAAAAAAGGATACAACCACCAAATGCATCCAACACAGCCACTAACTTGGAAGTGCCACAGGCACTTTCAACACAGCCACTAACCTTCTCCTCACCATATACTTCCAACACAGCTACTAATCTGGAAGTGCCTCCTCACCGTTCTAACACAGCCACTAACCTGGAAGTGCCTTTTCACACACACTTTCAACACAACTGCTAACTTGAAAGTGTCTTCTTATCATATCATTTCAACACAGCCACTGAATTCTAAGTACTGATAGTACTGATGCATAATAGTGCATCAGATTGTGCTCAGTTTCATAAAATTAATATAGCTGCTAGATAAAGATATATATGTTAAAATCTCATTGTGATAAGAGAAGGTACTTCTAGTGGCTATGATAAAGATGAGAGGCTTTTAAGTTAATGAGTTTGAAAATATTGCTTAGCATTGGAGGAATCAAATACATATGTTACAAACCTCTAGCTACATAACAGTCCATTGATGGTCTGGTGGGGCCAAAGATATGGCCATTACAAAACAGTAATACCATTTCAACAATTTTTTTCACTTTTGTGCTGATACATATAACCTCAAATGATATGATGGCTTTCTTTGGGCATACAAACAAAGATATACATATACTAATTATATCTGAGTTTAAATAAGTTCACACTACTTTTTATTTGTAATCACTATTTATATACATTCTATCTTTACTACTCAGAAAAATATCATTCTCTCTATGCTTGATGCTTGTACCCAGCATTTCCATAAGAGAAATGGAAATGATGAAATGCCTGCTTATGGCACTTAGAGAGAAGAGGGTGTTTCTTCTTTACAACAGCCTTTATTCCTGCTTTTATAAGGTGTTGACATATGGTCTGGAGAAAGATAAGATAGTCCTTGATGTCCTAAGGAGTTTGAGTCACCTGAACAGCATTTCCACCATTTCTAGCTTCAACAAGTAAAATGGCATGCTGCATCAAAAGCTAAATGGGCAATGATGGATGAGAGGGAGAGTGAGGGAGAAATCCAATGCATAATTCAGCTGGCTTGCTCTACTATGGTTGTCTTGCTCCAATGTGGTTGTCTTACTCCAGTGTGGCTGTGGCTGTTTCATTTGGACATGGCTATGTCACTTCAATGTGGTTGATGTGGTTGATGTGGCTGTCTTGCTTGGCATGCTGATGTCAACTTTTTTGCTAATTTCCATGTGCTTGCCTTTTATATCCTTTGCCATGTGAAGTCCTTTGTAGGGATATCAGCTTATTATATAATATACAAGAAGCATGCCTGTGTAGCATGTGAACTTTCATGCTTACCTCTTACCCTCCACCCCTGTATTTACTTCAAAAGCTTCAGACAAATATCTAAAAATCTGGAAAAATCAGAAGAAATTTTGGGTAGGTCTCTGATCATGGAATGCCATCTTTACTTACTCTTTATTATGTTGCTTTCACTTCTTTGACTCATTGACTCATGTCATTCATAGATTTTCACTGATAATTTCTTTTTTGCCTTTTCTCTGTCTCGCATGGATATAAGTCCCAACTTGGACATTTAATTCTTTTCATTGCTAACTATGATACCCTGACTCATTATCAGCTTCCATTGCATTCCATGTGATTCTACTCCACTTGCTTCATCAGCAATTTCTTCCATCATATTCCTTTACATTCTATGCCTACCCTGAACTTCCCTATGTATATAAACCCATGTTGATGCATATGTAAACCTTAGTCTAGTCTTACCTCTTTCTACCTTTGTACCATCACCAGAATACATTGTTGTTCTTACTCCTAGTCATTCCAAACCACCCTTCAGTAGAAAGTCTCCATCATTGACCTTGCTTAGAGGTCTTCTCATCTACTACCCTTCAGTGGAAAGTCCTCATCATTTGTCCTCGATAGTAGGCGGATTCCTTGTTCACTGTTAACTCAGTAGTACCTTTGGGTGCTGTTAACTCAGTAGCACCCTTCATCATCAAACCTTGCTAGTAGGTAGGCTCTCCGAAGACATCTTGCAATCATCAAGCTCCATTGCCCCTTTGCCCACGGTTAAGTTCAAAGCTTCAGATGTTCTATGCCTGCCCTTGTTTAGGTCAGCCATAACAAAAGACTAGACTCCTCTCCTCATACCAGCTACTTTCATGTAAGCCACCATTCACCCATATTGCCCCTTTGCCAATTCCCTTTGCAGGGAATCCTTTCATCACCCACATGCACCACTGCCTCCAGTGAAAGATCCATCTGACTTCTTGGACCCCAAGGCTGAGTTATCTTCTGACCAAGAAGCTACTACCCCCATTGCCCCTTTGAGACCACCACTGGTTACC
>JBBPTO010002464.1:0-10696 GCA_038094155.1 Pulveroboletus cf. aberrans
ACTCGATCGATGATGGAAGGGAATTCATCCAGTATTCAACAAAAGCCAACTCTGGCCCTATCGCAAGGGAGAATTCCCTTCTCAATGTATTCCTCCTCCACCACCCCCCGATATCGTGAAAGGACAAATCGAACAAGAGGTTGAGGAGATAATCGATTCGAGAGAAAGACGAGGAACAGTCGAATACCTCGTCCATTGGAAGGGATTCCCTTGTGAAGAACGGGATTGGTTGAAAGTGGCCGATCTCAACAATGCCTCTCGTGCGGTCAAGGATTTCCATCGAAAGCATCCCACTGCAGCACGACCCGAGCAACAAATGAAAGTGCGAGTCTTCAAAGCTCATGAATGTTGCACGTGTCCCATCTGCATTGGACATTCCTTGCCCATGCCAAGCAAAATGTTCAGAGATCCCGAATTCCTCGCTTACAGAAAGCAATTCAATAAATATCCCGATTCAATGTTTGAAATCCCTCTAGCGCAAAGTACGTGAATCGAGGACGTTTCGCCTTGAAAAGGGGGTAATGTCAGAATCAATTATTATTTCACCATTTCACCTCATCACGTATCACATTAAACTTCTATTAAGTTCTACACTGTTCCAGAAGACAACGTCATAATGATATCATTGATTAGTAATAGCCTCATGTTCTATAATGTATAAGTAGTCGTCTCGCATGTACATAACCTCATTCTTGATATATTTGTTCCCACCTTCCATAGTGTGCTCACTTTGAGTGCATCGGTTGGCGCATCTCACACTAACGCGCTCTTCATTGGCTTAGGCCAGTTGCTGGAATCTTCATCGTGGATTGATGCTCCCAATGCGTTCGACTCGTCTCTGGCATGGTAGGCCAAGGAAGCACAATGGAACCCATGGGGAGCTCGAAAGAGCATCGCAATGTGCTGATTGGGGGAGAGGGAGCTGGGCACTCAAACAAAAAGTGCAACATGATATTAGGTAAGTGAGATATTAGGTTGGAGCCAGCTTGAGCACAGCTTTAGCCAAAAGCTAAGCTGGGAAAAGCTGGAGTTCTGGCTTTATGTGCATAAAGCTGATATAAGCCAAGCCAAGCTGAGCTGCAGCAACACTAGGTGGGCAGCAGGGGCAGCATCAGCAAGGAGTGAAGTAAATGAATGTGCCAGTGGGAGAAATTACAGGGAAAGTGCATCTGGTTATATTCAATGAAGTCACATGAGATGTGCACATTTGTGGAGGCTTGTTAAGACTGAATCTCCTCTGCTCAAACTCCAGTCAGAGATTGGAGGTCAAAGGGGAGAAAGGGCCAGAGATGGCCAGAGGTCTGGAGGATTGCATCTGGAGGGGTAAAGGCTCGATGCATGACTTATGTATTGTGTTTCTGCACTGTCATGGCCTTCTTGGTTGGAGATGCATCAGAGAGAACTGAAGAGAGATAGGAAGAGAGAGTCTAAGGTGATATTCAGGCTAAAGTATCTACATACAGAATCAGAGTATATATAGTTGGAGGAAGTTGGAGGCTATATAGATATAGTAAGACAGAATTGAAGAAGTCATATGCTGGAGCAGTGCTCTGGGTCAGCAATGAGTTGGAGCTGTGCTGCATAGCATCAGAGGAAACACAGAGGTGAGACTATACCAGATACAGAACAAGAGACATATGTAAGGGAATCAGAGGAATGTCTGGAGGAACAGAGTTGCATATTTGACAGAGGGTGAGCTGGAGGTACAATGAAGAGATGTTGAATGACCTAGACTGCTATACCTCTCCAGATAGGAAACTAGCAGGTCAGCAACACAAAGAAAGAAAATGAAGGGATGATTGGTTCATTCCAGGGGGAATTCGTAGAGTGGAGCTCCATGGAAGAGAACCACAGGACTTACAGAAGGCAAAACAGATGGTGATCAGGAAGAGATCCTATGCTTCAGACATGGCTGATCAGCACAGGACTTGATTCTTCACAGATCAGGAGAGGAGAATGAAGAGATGATCACAGACATAGCTGGATCACTGAAGATGAAGGTGGACTGAACTCAAGATGGATGAAAGATAGACAGCAGATAGATAGATGATAATAATATTGTGCTCAGTATGAAACACAACTTTCATAGTCTGGGCACACCCGTGACTTTAAATACATGTAAAGAGCATGACTGGATTGAAAACTGGATCATCAGATCTATGTATCTGGTGACTGGGTCAATGGAACTGGATCTACTGGATGTACAAATGAAAGTGTCCAGCATAGTAAAATGAAGGTTTGACTTACCAATGGGTGATGGACAAGGACGGATCAGATTGGATATAAGGACTGGATCATACAGGATATGCTGAATATGCCAGATATGAGAACAGGGAACTACCATTCCCTACAATGAGCAGAGTTGTTTTCTGGAGGTCAAAGTTGAGTCAGATGGATGGGATATGACAAGGCTCACAGGTAGTCCACCTGAGACCATGCAAGAACACACCAGTGGTTGATTTGAAACATGATTAGAGGCATGAGGGGAATCTGGTCTCACAGACTAATTTTACTTGTATATGAAAAGAGGTCTGAAAGACTGTGAAAACCTCCAAAAAAGTGTTGCCAAGGGTGTCCTAAAACCAGTGACACACATAATAGATATGTCATATTCTATGACCAACCCTAGATTCTAGTCAGTATAACAGTGGGCATTATCTCTGCATTGTTTCCCTAGTTTTGATATTCTAGTCTTTCTACCTTTGACCTTGTTACTGCTCACTTTAATCTTGGGCACATCTTTTACCTGCCTAACAGTGACTCAGCACAGTAAAACAAAGAGATATATTGCTTTACTCAACTATTTTTCTAGTTTTACCATGCATCATTGTTTCTCTACCTTTGGCTAAACACTGAATAGTACCATTCCTCTGGCAAAAGCCATATGGAAATGAAAACAAGACTTGAGATAAAATGAGGACTTGTAAAATGTTGCAAGGAAGGTGTGTATCAAATCCAATGTAGCAGACCAGGAAGGGAATGGCATATAAGCCATTGAAAACAGTTAGCATTTCCAAAGTGATCATCTCCCTGCATGCAATTTTTTTCTGGGGCAACATGAGGTTCATAGATGAAGTTCATCTTGGGTAAGGTAAATATCAATGGTCCATCACTGAAGCTAACCAGGCATACGATCAAGTGGTCTGCTGGCTCACACTGAATCTCAGATGATAGACTTCTGGATGTAGACACTAACCAGGTGATCCTATCCACAATGCATCAGTTTCTGCACTAGGCTTGAAAGAAGAAAGCTATCTCTCACAAAGTCAGCTGAATTTCTATACAGCAACCACTGACCTTGAATAGGGAAAGGTTCCATCACAAAATAGCTGATCTAGCTAAATGAGGCACTATACAGTGCATACCAGCAAGGGCTAGTGAGTAGTTTTGGGTAGTAGACAAGGGAGAATGTGACTAGAGATGCCACCAGAACTTATCTGAAGTTCTTGGACTGTTTATTAGCCAGTATATATAGTACAGGTCATGTGTGTGGTCATATTTGTATCACATCATTCATGTATAGTAACCATGAAAGGTCATACATAGAAAGTCAAGGAACTTTTAACCTGTCAGCTGGTCTCAGGATAGATCTAAAAAAGCCAGTCTGAGTTATTGATCAGTCAGCCAACTTTTAGGCCAGCCAATAGAAGCTAGTCATAGATAGAAGCCCAATAAGACATAAAGGAGTCATGATGAGTTGGCCTTCATGAAAGGTTATTCTGAAATAATAATGAAACTGTCCATGTCATGTGACTGGTCATATAACATTATATGAGAATAACAGAAAAATGAAAAAATAGGAGAAAAAAATATATCATGTTGTAAAACATGTCAGGGATGTGTTTTATTGTAACAATTACTCTTGCAGGCAAGCTTCTAACCTCCACAATTTCCAACCCCATTTGGTCCTTTTAAATGATCAGAGGTGATTCTGATGTGAAGGAGAAACCTTTGATGCAGAGCAGACAGCCTGCTCTCACAGCAGTCCAATACTCATTAGAACTGTCAAGTATAATTCTATGCATGAGCCATATATATTATTTGACATAAATTACACTTTGTCTGATGTTTCCATTGCTCTTAATACACTGTTTCTCATTTTCTTGTTTCACCATGACAGACAGTTGCATATCTGAATTTATTTCAATTAAAGTAAGCCAGAGATTATCAAGTTGAAATTATATCTCTGCCCATCAGTATTCAGTCTCCTCTTTATTCTGCAACTTTCACAGTCATTTTCACCACCCCTGAGCAGTGGCTGAGGTGTGTCTCACTCATTGTTACATTTACTACTTTATAGCCATTGTATGTAGTGGGAATTACTGCCCTTTACTTGCATAATTTTCACAGGTTTATGATCCTTGCTGGTGCTTAAAGAGCAAAGCACTCTAGCTGCATAACTCTTTTTAGCTTACCTAGGCTGTTCTGAGCAACTTCAAACTAGAATTGTCAACAATTTTCATTGTTAGGCATTATATCTTCAAGATCAGATCATACCTGACTTTTCAAATCAAACATGTCATTGAGTACTACTTCTGAGTCCTCAATGCCAACCCTTATTAATAACTCATTTTCAAATATGAAAATTTAGTATTCAGGTCAACTGTCAGAGTTGTGCTGATGAACTCTGGAGTTGCATTGTGAGATATTGGCTTCACCTTATGTGGTGTACCCTTGTTCCAAGTCTCAGTTGGTGATCCTGTATTTGTTGGAGGTTTGGAGATTCGGAGTTGAGTCATCTAGACTTGGAGGAGAGTGAAGATATCCATTGGTGTTCAGTGGAGAGTTGAGCATCAAGCTGATTGAAGAGAGAGAACATTGAATACTCAATTTGATATTATGACTGGATATGTATAGCAGAGATGATACAGTATATATAGTATGAAGGAGCATCAGATTTGTAATAAAGTTGTAATGGATGAGTAATGAATCAGAGTTGGGGATCTATGAATCAGAGCTGTGCTGTACAGGGATGGGAAAAGGTACAGAGCATGGAATCTAACTAAATAGAGAATAAGGATGTAATGTAAAGTATGTACAGAGGTCTGGAGAAATGGTGATGCATATATGTATGGTGTGAACACACTGAAGGTATGAGTGGAGTTGGTGCTTGAAGGACCAGAGTTGTCATGGATGTTGGTCTTGAAATCAATGTCAACCCTGCTCACCTCTGCTCCTTCTGGTACCAGAGTTACTTGCCCTCTATAAATGTTCAAACCTTGCCACTGTGTTCTATCATTCTGAAAACTCTTCTCCACCATGTGCAATGATGTTACAGCCATCTCTGATCACATTGCATTACTCTGAACCCTTAAAAATTGCCTTGCAAGAATGAACTTCTTTATTGACTTCAAAGTGTTGAAATTCTGTGAATTGAACACTAGGTCCTGTGCTCTGTTAATACAGGCAGATCATAGTGGTCATACACTATTCATGTTACTAAAGAATACAGGTTGATTTCTAGGCTTGACTAACACATCAGTCAAACCTAATTAAAGTGTAAACTTTATTACACTTCATAGATGCAGTTTTTATGACTCAGCTGTGATGTCATCAGTCTGGAGCTTTCCTAGCTCCACAACTGCTGTGTTGGGTTAATCCAGACTCAACTCTACCTATTTGAAATAAGTGGAGCAGCATGACAGATCCTATGATGTCATTCTGACATCATTGACCTTGTTCTAGCTACATCATACACAAGTACATACATGTTTCTGGATGTATTGAAAAGCAATAAGCACTGTGAAGTAATTAATAATGAGATTCATTTCCCCTTGAGATCAAGCTTCTAAGAAGCTTACAAGGGTTGATCTCATCAATCTCAACTAACCCAAACTTGGTCACAAGTACTTTGATCTCTATCTTGGTGAACATCATCAACTCTTCTCTCTCTTCTCTGCCCTGTGCAACAGGAGTACCCTTGTACCCTCCTGTTAGGTTATGGGCTCCAACTAAATATAGTGGGCAAGTAGGCTATATCTTTTGAAATATTTCATTATGCCTCTTGCTCCTGCCTTGCAGAGAGACAGAGTTCTTGTTTATAGATTCTTTGATGCTCTTTCCATCCTCATTGCATGCTTTGGCATTTATTTGAAACAAGCCTACAGAATTACTGATAGGCTTTATGAATTTTGATGGAGAGATATCACTTACCTCTTAATAGATTTCACTGATGATGATCACTGGTCCCTATTCTACACCACCAGCTTTGAAGGTGAGATTACAATCTTTAGTTGTAGCTTTCATAGAATGAAACTAGAACCCATTAGTGAGAGGGCTAATCTTTCACATAGTCAAGGATATTCACCTCCTGGTTCTGGAAATTCTGAAACTTTAATTAGACAACAAGAAAATCCAGAAACACATCCTGAAAATCTGCATACATCCAGTGGTTCAAATTCTCCAAGATCTCAAAATTCCAGTTCCAATCCATTGCATCATCCTCATCATTCTTCTATAACCTCAATCCCTATTCTTGTTCAGGCCATACAAAATGTCTTAGCAGAGCAAGCTCAGACCTTACATACAACAACAAGCAGAGTTGTTAGGACTGTTGCCTCAAGATTCTCCAAGACTTGAGTCACCACTTTTTCAGTGATTATCCATTCCTCCTACACCTGCTCTGAAACTTCCTGCTGAAGAAGACTTATTTGGGGGTTCTGATTATACAAGAAGATTCCAAAACTTTCTTAGTTTGAAAGTTTTTCAGAAGAGCTCAAGATAAGGCTTATCAACTGGGATCTGGCTGCCTGAAGAGGAACCTCCATCAGTACTCACAGATTAATTTCCATTTTTGGAAGAGCTACCCACTTCTTGGACTTGGTATTTCCTGGAGTCTTGCTTTTTGCTCCCTGTACCTGGTGTACTATCCTTTCAGAAAGAGGACAAGTTCATTGCTGTGAATTTAACAAAAAAATTCTGGTTGCAAGAAGATCTACAGAAGATTCTCTTGATCTACACATAACTGAACCATTTTATCAAGTGGTTGAGACAAGTAATGTTACAGAAGTACACCCAGGAGTACCAAAGAAGGCACCTTGCACTTGGTGCAACCACTTCTTTCTGAGAGGCAAAGCTCATATCTGCACTGAGAATGATAATCAAATTGTTCAAAGAAGGTGATCTCAGGATCCTTTATTAGCCCATTCAGGATCCCCCTTCATACTCATCCCAGAATACCTTGTTTCACACCTTGATCAACAGTACCTCATACTGGGTTGATATACTGAACTTCCTCTTCTACATTTGTTGTCTTCCCATCATCTTCCACTCACACTATCTTTGCCCGGACATCCCCAACTTTCACCTGGAACTGACTCTGGTCCTTTCTTGTCTCCATTTCATGAATGATGGAATCCCTATGGATCTTGATCTGCACCTGTTTTGGGGCCTTTTAGGACAACTGAGGATCAATCACTATGAGTTCAAGAACCTGATGTATCTCAAGCAATGGGTGAGAGCAGAGGTCAAAGAAGAAAACATTCTGGAAATGGGAGAAGAATGGGTCCAGCCAGATTCAAACCAACTGCCCTTCCTTCAACAATTCTATTGAATCAATCTGCTGAGACAAGTTGAGTACAGAGTTCCTCTGACCCTGGAAGAGCTCCCTCTTCACCTCCACCCAGACTACATTAGCTTCACAGTCTGGCACAGAGGAGACTACCTGATGATCCCATTCCTGAAGGTCTATTCATAACAAACTTCTCCTTCAATCTCTTTGCTCTAACATGGAGGTAGAAAATGATGACTGGAGAATGACAGGAGAAGATGAAGAAATTCCTTCACAGGAGATAATGCTGGTCATCATGGACCATCACCTTTGCCTCCATTGGCAGTCTCTTCCCTCTTCTAGGGGCCTTATGGCCATCCAAAGATGTATAATCTATGGCACTGATAATGAATGTCAGGTTATCTATCAAGGTTTTGCAGATGCGGCCTTGGAGAAACATCTTAAAAGAGATTATAGACGACTATGGTAAAGAAGAGCTGCAATCATTGGAGAGGAAAAATGTAGGCATCTCAGGATGGTTTAATGACAATTCTTCTTTTTGTGCAGATGTTCCTCCTTCTTGGCTTCTCCCTTCATGCTTATCTCCTTTCACTTATTCTTTAAACTTCAACAAGCCCTTCAGAAGATTTCTTGAACTTTCAATCTACCTACTTCACATCTTCTCTATTCCTTATGTCATCTGTTCAGTTCAAAACATTTTGATTCAATCTGGGATTCTTTCTGATGATGTATTGCCAAACCTGCATTTCTTTGTGAAGATCTACTATGTAAACTTCAAAGCAATATCATCAAGACCAATGCTAAAATGGTATCAAGTTACAAAAACATCCTGTCTTGTGAATTGAACAAAATACAAAGAACTAAGAACAAAGGAATGGGAAATGAGGAGACATCAAGAACTGAAGTGGAAAAGAAGGAGAAAGACTTGAATGTTGCAGAAGTTGAAGAGCACCTACACTCTTCACATGACACAACTCGGGAACCTGAAACACTGGATCAATTCAGGAATTGATTAATTCTGATCAAAGATTTAATGATGGACTACCAGAATTTCAGGTTATTTTTAATCATTACATGTTTGATGACATCTTTGATCAATGTTTCACTGAAATTGTTCTTCATAGCTGAAATTAAAATGACTCAATGTTCCACTGATCCTACAACTCTTTGAACTGATGAAACAGTTTTGAGTCACATTCCTGTTCTAACTGGTCACAATAACTACCTAGAATGAAGAGAAAGAATGAAGAACTTTATTAAGGCTTATAACCTTGGGAACTTGCTGATGGAACATGCACCTGGGTCAGTACTGTTGCAGCAAGTAGAGCAAACTGGTTTTTGTGTTACGACTACCTCAGGTAGAGGATAGGCATAGCCTCTAAGAGGGTCTAGGATACTAAGGATGAAGGAGAGTGGGGCAAGCCACTCTATGAGTATGAGGTGCAAGGGTTTGAGGTGAACAAGATGTTCTGCTTGCTCTGTCTCAATGATTGATTGTTGAAGAGAACTAGACTTTGTTATGATCTGCCCCTTTTTCCTATTATTACTTACATATGCATGGGTATAAGTCCCAACTTGGACATTCTTTTCTTTTCATCATTGACTATGATACCATGACTCCTTATCCATTTCCATCACATTCTATGTGAATCCAGTTGCCTTGTCAGTGACTCCATCCTTACTAACCCTAAACTTGCCCTGTACCTATATAAATCCTGTTGTCCTGTACCTGTATTTTCCAGGCTAGACCTTCCCTTCATGTACCTCAATAAACTGGGTCTTTGCTTCACTCCTTGTCCCTTGTCTTAGTTTCATATTGGAAACTTCCTTGCTCTTTCAGACTTCATAATGCTCTTGATGTTGTGCTGTTCCATGGAAACCTCTTGTCACCCATTGATGATAGATTGTTGGGTAGTTCTATTCTCTTTAATGATCAATCATTGAGATAGAGCAAGCAGAAAGCCTTGTTCTCCCAGAACCCTTGTACCTCATCCTGGTAGAGTGGCTTGCCCTGCTCTCCTTCATTCTTAGTACTCTAAACTCTCCTTAGATGCTACACCTATCTCTACCTGGGATAGTCATAACAGACTTCCCTATAATCTTATCATTGCAGGGTGGCAAGGGTTTCATTCAACAGCATAGCCACAAGAGTACTACAAAGCCTTAGAGAGCTAAGGATTTCTGATGAGAGACTAAGGGCTAGAAGTGAAACAGAGACCCAGTGTATTTGTTATGATTTACTCCGGACTATGCTTTTTCCTTGACTTAATGTTTACATACGCATGGGTATAAGTCCCAACTTGGACATTTATTTCTTTTCATCGCTGACTATGATACCATGGCTCACTACCCATTTCCATCACACTTCACATGCCCTCATCCCACTTGCTCCGTCAGCGATTCCTTCCATTGTACCTTTTTACTTTCCTCACTTACTTAGTCCCTCTTGTCTTACCTCAACTTCTCGTCTGGCCTAACCTATTTTCTTGTTGATGACTATGATACTTTAGTCTTCTTTCTTTGATATGATTATCTTGAGACTTGTTTACTTAGTTCTTGACTTCATCGCACTTATGCTCCTCAGTCTAGTCTTACCATTTACTTCACTGTTCTCCACCATGTCCCACCTCCTCTGTACCATTGCTGGAATACATCATTGTTCCCACTCCATGATACAGGCCCAAGGGTAGCCTTTAATACCTTCTTGCTCTTTGTCGACAACCCTTAATTGGAAAGTCTCCATTGTCGACCTCATCCAGAGGTCTCCTTGCCATGACCAATAACTCAGGAGCTATCACCGTTCACTCAGAAGTCTTTGTTATCTGTCCTCAATGGTAGACAGACTCCTTGTCCACCATTAACTTGGAAGTACCTTGGCTGCTGTTAGCTCGGTAGCAACCCTTGTCACCAAACCTCGCTAGTAGGTAGGCTCCTTGTAGACGTCTTGCAATCATCAAGCTCCATTGCCACCTTATCCATGGTTAAGACCGCAGTCCTCATGGTTCTATGTCCACTCATCCCCAGGTCAGCCGTAACAAAAGACTAGACTATCTCCTTGTCCGGCTACTTTCACGTAAGCCACCATTCATCCCTATCGCCCTTTGACAAACCCCCTTCACAGGGAATCCTTTCGTACCCCATGTGCACCACCGCCCCAAGCAGAAGACTTCTCTGACAGTTCTGACC
>JBBPTO010002465.1:0-10694 GCA_038094155.1 Pulveroboletus cf. aberrans
TTGTTTATATGTATATCTTTGTTTGTCTGTGTAATTGAGACCAAATATCATCTTATTTCAATGTTATTCTGCTTTGCCTCTTAAAAGATGCAAAACTGTTGCAATAGTATTGTTGATTTAATATGGTTATATCTTCATAGCCTGTAGGTCAAATCACATGACCCAGAGGCCCATTTGTAGCCAGGAGTTTGTACTTTGTTTGGTCCCACCAAAGCTAAGCGAAATTTCCATGGAATATTGCAGGGCACTTCATGCACTGAGTTGAAGTCAAACATTGCAATGGTTTTGAAGGTCACTGTATATGATATGTCACCTCTTTGTTCCTCATTTAGTTAGTTTCCATGCTCTGTACCTTTCTCCAATCCTGTGCAGCACAGCTCTGGTAAACTGCACATCTGGTGCACTGCTCCAGTTATGTTGCCTCCAAGCTCTGTCTTGCCAATCTGATATGTACATACTCACTCATCCATTTCCTCCATAGTGTATATAGTGTACAAACACTCTGTAATGACTTCAGTCATGATATCGAATAGATTAAATGTCCTCTGATACTCAGCTTGACACCAGACTCCCATTGTAACCCAATGGTAATCTTTCCTCTCCTCTGAGTCACTCTGAGTCATCTCTGCACTTCTGAACCCTCCATAAATACAGAACTGCACACAAAGACTTGGATAGTGGTGCACCACACAAGGTGAAGCCAAGGCCCTATTGATATCTTCAAAGTTCTGGAGTTACACCAGAGTTTGCCCACACAACTCTAACATGTAGTCAGAATCAGGTGAGGATGTTAGTATGACATCAGAGGATCTGTCATGCTGCTTCACTTGTTTGAAATAAGTGGGGTTGGATCTAGATGTTATGATCAACCCCCTTTCCTCCTCTCATCATGTGTCTCTTTACATATAGATGGATATAAGTTCTAACTTGAATGTTCTTTTCTTTTCACTGCTAAAGCAAATACTGATCACCCATTGTTCCATTGTATTCTATACAATTTCACTTGCCTCATCAATGACTCCTTTCTAGCTTACCCTGAACTCACCCTCTGCCTATACATACTTTGTTCATCTCATCCTGTACTTCTCAACCCAGACCTCCTCTTCATGTACCTCAATATACTGGGGCTTTTCTCCACTTCTAGTCTTTGTGAACTCTCTGAAACTGAGAGAATGGTATCAAGTGAACCTTAGTGACAATGGATCACTGAGTCCTTGAACCCCTTCAACATTAGATCATGGGAATAGAGCAAGAAGAACATCTTGTTCACCTTAAACTCTAGAATCTTGTTCCTCATGAAATGGCTAGCCCTGTTTCCCTTTAAAGCCTTGACCCTAGACCTGCCTTAGGGGCTGTGCTCAACCTCTATCCAAGGCAAGCATAACAGAAAGTCTAGCTTTCCTTGGATGGATGTTACCAGGCTTCTTCTCACCACTGCTGGGGAGGTTGAGGCAACATGCTAGTGCAGTGGTGAAAGGATCCAAGTGGCTATAAACAAATTGAAAGTCAGAACAACCTTAATCCTCAACCTCTCCAACACTGGCTAAAAGATAACATTGTTAAACAGTGTCAGTCACGTCTGTTTAACTTGCCCATGGTGAGCAGAATTTGAAAATATACAGAGAAAAACATAACTCTATGAGAAAGTCAGGTTTTTTTCAAGCCAGTTATGTAGCATATTATCTGGATCAGTGTGACTGTGATTAGCATGCCAATGTCACATTTCAATGACTTGAACATGTCAAATTTTCCTACTCATGAGGATTTGAGTCACTCTGCCATCTGTGAAAGAGCTAAAAAGATTTTCAAGAAAACATCATGTCTTTGACATCTTGAGATAGCTAGACTGTGACATTATTTGCATTGTGGGCACTGATATGGGAAAGACACTTTCCTTCTGATTACCATTGCTATATCATACAACTAGCATCATGATCATTATTACTCTTTGTTAAAATGGGTGCACTATGGAGGGGTAGAGATACCCAGACTCAGTTGCACGGTAGTGGTGAAACAACTGAGTCTGGATATCTCTACCCCTTCATAGTGCACCCATTTTGACAGGTTATGAGCCCTGCTAGCATACACTAGTAAACTTGCCATCAAACATACACAACTCCGTTCTCACCCACAGAACACTGTCATCGCCTCAACACATCTGGGCCCACCTCCAATGTCCTCCAAGACCACCTCTGGCAGCATTGCCACATGCCCTCTGCTCACCAGCCCCACAAACTTCCAAATATAGAAGCTCTGCATCACCTTGAAACTCCATTGAGAAAAAGTCCTCAGAGTAACCCTTGGGACTGACGTGTGTCTCACCACATCTCCTCTGGCCCTCAGCACCAGCTCCACCAGAACTAGCTCTGCCACTCTGACCATCTCCAGAGTCATCACCTCCACCAAAGATGTCTGAAAGTGGATGGAGCATGATGAAAAAGCCCAAGGCATCATCCAAGACCACTCACCACACCACCACAAAAGCACTTTTTGACCATCTTGTTACACTCCATGAGACCTCAAATCTCATCTCTGCCTTCAATTCCTTCTGACAGCTCTTCTTTTCCACATGGGACAACAAGTATGATGTCTCCAATCACATCATGTCCCTGCAGAACCTCAAATTCCATCTCAGTGCCATGAAAATGAGTGTAGACATCAAAATGCTCACATTCATTCTATTGCACTCGCTTCCACACACTTCAGAGTGGGATGCGTTCACTTCCTCCATCATCAACACTGCAACAGACAACAAATTGACTTTTGATGCCATCAAAACTTGCATCATCTCTGAAGAGGCCTGACTCCAACTCTACTTCTCAGACTCTGCCTACATCACCAAAACAGAGTGAAAGAAGAAGGAAAAAGGGAGATGGTGTGAGTACCATAGAATGGACAGTCACAACACAATGGAGTGCAGGCAATGGGAATGATGGCCAGAGGAGTTAAAAGATAAATACAAGGAAAAGGCCAACAGAGTGGAGAATGCTCCAGACTCTGGAGGGTTGGAGCAAATCAACTTAGGTAGCAAACATGTAGATTGCATGTTATACAAACGTATCCAAGCCTACACCACATCCAAAAAGCAAACAAAAAAAACTCCAATCATCATGGACTCCAGAGCCACATCACATATGGTCCTACACTGGAGGTGGTTTCACATCTACTCTGCCATCTCAGAAAGATAAAGTTTAGAGACAACTCTACTGTAAATGCCATCAGAATTAGAATGGTGATTCTCTGAAGTCATGTAAAGAAACAACACTACAAAACAAAACTCAGTGATGTCCTATACATTCCAGAGATCACACACTCTCTAATCTTCATACTGAAGCTAGCAAAAGTAGGGATAATCATGGTCTTCCCTATAAACTCCACCTCCTGCTCTGTATAAAAAAAGGTCCAACACAAATTTTGTCAGATCCTACACTGACAGTATGTACCACACAGATGCAACTCTAAAGACTGCCCCAGAACTAAGCCTCATCACTGTTGACATAAATCTTCTGCACTGTCACCTAGGCCACATTTCAATCCCTCTCATACAAAACATGGTCTGATGGGGGTAACTCCAGGGCATCAATGAAACCTCCGAAGCACTGGTGTAGGAAACAGGAGTTCCCTACAGTGATATTCGGAATTTTCCCACGATCCGATAGCCCCTATCCTGCGCTCCTACCAAACCCAAGACCATCCTACTGCTATTCATCCCAACGTGAGTCAAGCCAGTTGAAGTTCAAAGGTTAGTTTTGAACCCAATGTCTGAACCCAAGTTCCCACACACCAGTCCCAGTGTTCCTGCACCTCAGAACCTGTCCCTGTGCTCCAGATTCAGTCAGTTTTTTGCCTTTTTCATGTTTCCCTTACTATACTTCATTTGGGTATGCCTGGATTAGACTTTTGTACCTAGAAATTAGTTTCTAGATGGTGTGCAAGTAACCACCACCTTTCCTAAGCCTTAAAGTCCGGTTTCCTAAGCTTTTCCCTACATTTCCTCCTCAAGTTCTGCAACCAAAGTCAGTTTTCTAGCTCTACTAAACAGGGGGAAAGCCAGACTCAGTTTTCCAGTGTCCTGTGGACATCCAGTGAGCCTTTCATACAGTCCTCTTTCCTTTCTTTGCAATTCTCTTGGGTCAAGAACTACACTCACACCCCTATTTCTTGCATAGAACTACGTTTCAGAGTCCTTTTGCTGTTTTACACCATTTCTCTTGATTTTACTTCCTTAAACAAAAGAGCAATGTCAGGAGTGCCTATAAACAATGGAAATCTGGCATAAAAGCTTTCTTTCAAATGAAGATACACTCAGAGCACCCCTCCAAGCCACACATCCATTTTTAAGGAGTGACAGGGGCACTGAATACATAAATATGAAATTTAAGGTCACACTCCAAAACAATGGAATGCTCCTTGAAACCTCCACTCTGTACACTTTTGAACAAAACAGCCTGGCTGAGCAAATAAACCAAACACTCTGTCTCCTTGCAAACTCCATGCTGGAAGACTTGTTACAGCTGACCTTAGAGAGGGCAGGCATAGAACCATTGGGACTGTGGTCTTAACCGTGGACAAGGTGGCGATGGAGCTTGATGATTGCAAGACATCTACAAGGAGCCTACCTACTAGTGAGGTTTGGTGACAAGGGATGTTACTGAACTAATGGTAACCAAGGTACTTCCAAGTTAATGGTGGTGACGGAGGAGACCTCTAGGTGAGGTCAACGATGGAGACTTCCAAGTTAATGGTGGTTCTTGGCAGCAAAGAGCAAGAAGGTATTAAGGCTACCCTTGGGCCTGTATCATGGAGTGGGAACACCAATGTATTCCAGCAGTGGTACAAGGAGATACAAGGTAGGAAATGGTAAGACTAGACTGAGGGGCATAGGTGCGATGATGTGGGTTTATATATGTAACAATATTCAGGGCAGGCATAGAACATGAAGGAATATGGTGGAAGGAATTGCTGATGAAGCAAGTGGGGTAGAATTGCATAGAATGCGATGGAAGCAGGCAATGAGTCATGGTATCATAGTCAGCAATGAAAGGAAATGAACGTCCAAGTTGGGACTTATACCCATGTGTATGTAAGTGATAAGTCAAAGGAAAAGTGTAGTCTGAGGTAAATTGTAACAAGACTCCAAGCTCTCAAAATCCTTCTGGACCAATGCTATGTCCACCACTGCATACATCACAGCTCAGAGCCCAACCTCCACACTTGAACATGACATCCCTTTTCAAAAATTGTTCAATTGACATGCTGACTTCTCTATTGTTACAATTTATCCCGGACTACACTTTTCCTTGGACTTATCACTTACATATGCATGGGTATAAGTCTCAACTTGGACGTTCCTTTCTTTTCATCGCTGACTATGATACCCTGACTCATCATCCACTCCCATCGCACTTCACGTGCCTTTACTCACTTGCTTCATCAGTGATTCCTTTCACTGCATTCTTCCACATTCCATGCCTGCCCTGAACTACTATATGTATATAAACCCACGTCATCGCACCTATGCTCCTCAGTCTAGTCTTACCATTTTCTACCTCATTGTCCTTGTACCACTGCTGGAATACATTGTTGTTCCCACTCCGTAATACAGGCCTAAGGGTAGCCTTTAATACCTTCTTTCTCGTCACCTCGAACAACCCTTAATTGGGGAGTTACCACTGTTAACTTGGAAGTCCTTGTTGTCTGTTTTCAATCGTAGACAAACTCCTCGTCCACTGTTAACTCGGAAGTACTTTGGCTGCCGTTAGTTCGGTAGCAACCCTTGTCACCGAACTCCACTAGTAGGTAGGCTCCTTGAAGATGTCTTGCAATCATCAAGCTCCATCGCCACCTTGTCCATGGTTTAAAGACCGCAGTCCCAATGGTTCTATGCCTGCCCTCCCCAAGGTCAGCCGTAACATCTATATTCTGACTTTTTGGATGCCTTGCCTATGTCCTCATTCCAAATGAGCAATGTGAAGAATAATTCAGACTGCATGGACAAAAATGTGTCCTGCTTGGATACACCCATGGACAACAGGCTTACAAACTATTGGATCTCACACAGAGAACTATCCTATCCAGCTGACACATTACATTCAATGAATCCAGAACCATCTCAAACTTGGAGGCTGCCCCTTGAAAATGTGCATCCAAGGGTCAGTGTGAGGGCCTCACCTCTGCAACTCCTATCCAATGCTCTGAGACTGTCATATTCATGACAACTCCAGTCTGCTGAGCACCAACTCCACTTCTATCTCCGGTGTGTTCATACCCATTATGCATCTCCATTCCTCCGAATCTCCATACATCTATCACATTATGTCTTTGTTCCTTATTTAGTTAGATCTCATGCTCTGTACCTTTCCCTATTGCTGTGCAGCACAGCTCCAGTGAACTGCACAACCAGTGTGCAGCTCTGGCTCATAGATTCCTGACCTCCATTCTATTACTCATCCTTTACAACTTCATTACAAATCTGATGCACTCCATAGTATATATACTGTACCATCTCCACTGTACATATCTCCAGTTGTAATATCAAATTGAGTACTCAATGTTCTCTCCCTTTGATCAGCTTGATGCTCAGCTCTCTGCCGAACTCCAACGGATATTATCATCCTCCTCTGAGTCTAGACAACTCAACTCTGCACCTCCGACCCTCCACAAATACATGACCACAACACCAAGACTTGGATAGTGGCACACCACATAAGGTGAAGCCAAGGTTCTATCAATACCTCCAGAGTTCTGGAGATACACCAGAGTTTGTCTGCATGGCCCTAACAGAGACAAACTTTGATCCTGATGAAGACTCTGATGACACATCACCTTCCAAAGCAGTGGGAGCACCTCCCTCACCAGAGATCACAGTTGCTGACCTAACAGAGCAACTCAGCCAGCTCTACATACATCCTCCTGAATCATCTCTGACCTCCACTCCAAGCACTCAACACTGCTCCATTTCAACCTCACCACCCACAAAAGTTATCACTGGAGTTCACAGAAGCAACTGAATATGCAAACCAGCAAACAAAAACCAGAATTACCTATGAATTCTGAAAGAGAAAATGAAGCAAAAACATTTTCTGGAGGATAATGTGGAGGAAGCTGAAGTGGAAGACATTCTCTCAGAATCTGAGATAGAATCTGAATCAGAACTGAACTCCTTCAAAGACACTCCAGAACTTCCAGGTATGTTCTATGGCATGGAGAAAAATCTCCATGATAGCATCTTCACAGAGCAGCCCACAGGCCTACTGGAGATGACCTTTCAAACACCATTAAAGAAGCATACACACATCTGAATGCTGATTCATGGAGATCCACCATGGAGGAAGAACTCCTCAGCTTAAACACAAACCACATATATGAAACAGTTCTGATCCTGTCCAGAGTAAAACCCATCACCTCCAAACCAGTATTCCACATAACATATGATGAGAATAGAAAGGTTGATCACTACAAGGTCCAGATCATGGCTTGGGGTTTTACCCAAAAGAAAGGAGTTTATTATCAGGAAGTATTTGCTCTGGTCACCAATCTAGACTCCATATGGACCATTATTTCACTTACCACTAAACATGATCTAGAACTGGACCAGATGAATGTCTCCACTACATACCTAAATGGAGAACTCAATGAGGAACTCTACCTTCTAGCTCCAGAGAGCATTCTGATTCAAGCCAGATACTGCTGGTGACTCCAAAGATCCCTATATGGTCTAAAACAAGCAGGATGGACTTGGAATAAGATGTTAGACAAAAAGCTTGGAGACCTTGGATTCATCCACTTGGACACCAAAACATGCTTATACATCCTTTGAAAAGGAAAATGTTACAATTTATTCTGGACTACACTTTTTCTTTTACTTATTGCTTACATATGCATGGATATAAGTCCCAACTTTGATGTTCTTTTCTTTTCATCGCTAACTATGATACCATTACTCATCATCCATTTCCATCACATTCCATGTGATTCCACTCCACTTGCTCGGTCAGTGATTTCTTCCATCATATTCCTTTACATTCTATGCCTACCCTGAACTCCTTTACATATATAAACCCACATTGTCACTCATGTAATCCTTAGTCTAGTCTTACCTTCTACCTTCTGTCTTCTACCTTGTACCATCACCACCAGAATACATCATTGTTCCCACTCCACAATACAGGCCCAAGGGTAGCCTTAATACCATCTTGCTCCTTGTCAAACCACCGTTCAGTGGGAAGTCCTTGTTGTCTGTCCTCAATAGTAGGCAGACTTCTCATCCACCATTAACTTGGTAGTATCATTCATTGCCAAACCTTGTTAGTAGGAAGGCCCTCTTGGACATGTCACATTCATTGTATGTTGTCATCCTCATCCATGGTTAAGTCTGAAGCCCCAAAGGTTCTATGCCTGCCCACACCAAGGTCAGACATAACATAAAAGAGGTGTGTTTCTTGATGGTATACATCAACAACCTCCTTCTTGCAGTGAGCATCTGTAGCTTCATGAACTATGTAAAACAAAACCTCTCCTCTGCATTTAAAATGCACAATCTCAGAGAAGTGAAGTTTATCCTAGGTTTGGAAATCCAACAAGACCATAAGCTGTCAAAATGGGTGCACTATAGAGGGGTAGAGATACCCAGACTACAGACATGATTAAAAAGAAAGCTAGATGTAGCTAAAGAACTAACCTCAGTTGCACAGTAGTGGTAGAACAACTGAGGGAGGAATGATGAAACTGAACTGACTAAATAGTAATGGAGATTAGAGCGCATGCACTCCGATGTAACTCCGATGTAATGTCCGGAATAGGATAAATGAGATCTGAAGGAAGAAATGGACCTTACTAAGTGAAATGGTCAACTCTGAGATGCTCTGGAGCAGAGTTGAGAGACTTGGTGCACATCAACCTCAGAGTTGTAGTGAATGACCTCAGAGGTGACTGGAGATCAGAGGTGTTACATTTTGACATAAGCTTTGGACCATCTCCCTATCTCAGTCACAGTATGCTTGGACAATCCTGGAATGCACTGGAATGGTGGAATCAAAACCCATTTCAATACTGATGGTAGACAACCTCTCCCTTTTGATTGATGATCTGGAGGACAACTCTGTCATTATAGAGACAACCCTTGGAGGAAAGAGAGTCTTGTACCTTACTGTCATAGGCTCCTTAATGTATCTCATGCTCAGCACACATCCAGATCTAGCATTCACAGTCAGAACACTCAGTCATTTCAGTGCCACACCCAAAAGGTGTCATTGGGAAGCTGTGAAGCACACACTCCAATACATCCGAGGAACTCTGGACATGGAACTTCATTACAACAGAAATGAAATATCCATGGACCTAGATTTCCACAGATACTCCAATGCAGGCTGGTCACAGAACCCTGACAATTTCCAATCAGTCTCCAGTTTTCTATTCCTTAGCAACTGAGGAGCGATTTCCTGGTTGAGCAAGCTGCAGAGCATGGTCACATTGTCTACTACAGAATCAGAGTACATAGGACTCAGCAATGCTGGACAACACCTAGCTTGGCTCCAAACCTTTTTTGAAGAGATCAGACACCTGCAGTCAGGACCAACTGTCCTTAATTGTGACAACCAGGCTGCCATTATCCTTAGTCAAGATCCACAATTCCACACCCAGACCAAGCACATCCAGTGAAAATATCATTCCAATCAGGATGATTTAGTCAGAAAAGGAGAAGCAGTGGTCTGGTATGTCTACACCAGAGACATAGTAGTGAACATTCTCACAAAGCCACTTATCCAAGTAAAACATTGGAAATTCATTAGAGCTATGGGTCTTCAAATGCATGCAAGTGGGAGTGTCAGAGTCTGACTTGAGAGCAACTCCAATACAACTCCACAGGAGCTCTGACTTGTTTTGTGCATTCTCCACTCTCTTTCACTTTGGAGTTGTACTTTACCTATTCTGGCAACCTTTCTTGACACATTGAAGAGAGGTTGACTAACCTAGACTGCTATTGAAACAACTCAGAACTACTAAAGGCTCTAGGTCACTCAAGGGCCAAGTAGAGAGGAGAGGGAAGGATGAGTCAACGACTTTGATGCTGAGGAAACACCAAGAGGACAAGACTGTCCTTTGGTGGATTTTATTCAAGCCTTTATATACTACATGGATGTTTGTATCTATGGTGTACTAATCTAAGATGGCCATGCTGCCAGTGCATGTATTTAATGTAGCTATGATCGTATGGAAGCATGCAACAGCCTTGTACATGCCTGATGTGCAAGGGTGTGGATGAATGGAAGATCATAGATGAATAGGTCAAAGGGTGTAGAATAGGGTATGGGTCATGGGTAATACATAGAATGGTCTAGGAGTGTCTGGAATGCATGTGATGTCATACTTCATGCATGGATAGAGTTGTGAAGTCATGATTGGGGTTGGTACTTTTGTATGACCGCATATAGGCTATCTTTAATATAATGAAGTCTAGCATTGCATGTAGGGTTTCCAGAGTAATGGTAGTGCATGGGTGCAATGTGGGATATTCATAGATCATAGATTAGATGATTGTAACAGCTATAGGTCACCAGATAGGAAACTAGCAAATCAGTAACACAAAGAAAGAAAGTGAAGGAACAATACGTTCATCCCAAGAGAATTGCAGGTAGAGAATCAAGGGAATGCAACTGCAGGCTTGCAGGACTCCTTGGTAGTCGATCTAGAAG
>JBBPTO010002466.1:0-10686 GCA_038094155.1 Pulveroboletus cf. aberrans
GTGCTCTTGATCCTGGTTCCACTGGGTAAGGACCCATTAGATCTGTGTGTACTATTCAAGTGTCTGTGTTGCTCTTTTTGAAGAGTTTGGAAAGGATCTGTTAGACATTTTGCCCATAGCACATTCTTTACAAGGAGGATGAGACACAGGTATGATACATTGAGGTAGGCCAGTGAGATTTTTGCCTCCATGTCTTAAAGCATTGTTGCTTATGTGTCCAAAGCACTGGTGCCATATTTCATATGAAGGGGTCTCTTGCAGTATGGATGCCTGATGGTTCACTGGTGTGATCTGGGATGACTAAAACCAATGTAACTTAGACTGGAGTGGTAAAGCAGACACCTGTATTGCTAGCCTACCACACTTGTCTCAAATTTTGGATTTTTTCCTGTCAATCTCACATCTGAAGCCATGCAGAGTGAGAGTTGGAAGTGAAAGTAGACACTCTTTTGCTTTTGAATTATTCCAGACTTTTTCTAGGGTGACCAGAGGTTTACTATCTTGTTGAATGATAACCCTTTCAGGGCCATATTCTATTAAAGGTGAATTGTCAGCAGTTTTGGCATACCAAGTTCTGTTGCCTATATGGGCAAAGTCATCTATATATGGTGAAATATGATTAGAACATCTGCTGTCAACAAGCCAATAATCTTGTGCTTGGAAGTCTGTGATTGTACATGTGTTTTTCATTGGGGAAGATGTGGCTAGCCCATTCATTCCCATGTTTTTGTCTCTCATAGTATAACAGTCATCATAAGTTGATTGCTCTTCAAGGTTTACATCATAATCCATTGGATCTCCTATGTCTAGATCATAATGATTATTCCTCAGATAATACCCAGCGGTATCCTGGTTTGGATGATAATAATCATAGCTGAAAGAACCATAGAGTATATGGTGATCTGCATATCAATGAGGTTGATCTTCCCATGATACATTTTCTGTTTGATATGTTAAATCTCCTTAAAATAGAACCTGCTTCCTTTTTTCTTTTTTATCTTTTCTCCTGTTGCATACTAGAGGTGTTTGTCCTCCTCCTTCTGTTTGAATAGAAGGGTCTCTGCCTTCTGGCAGGTTGTCTCTGTGATAGAGTGGGTTAGAATGAGAGAGTATGCTTCTGAATAAGAAAGGGCCTACTGATGAGCATAGGCTCTTCTGGAAGCGAGACAATTGATGGATTGGGTGATGCTACCAGTTGAATGGGTGTGTGTGATGCTGTGTATGGAGCATCCCATACTTGAGGTGGTGCACCATACTGGTGTCTTTGTCCTGTTCACCATTAAGGGTGGTGCTGAGAGGATTAGGACAGTCTATAATATCAGCTTCTTCTTTAGCATCGAAGAAGTGTTCAGTGTCCTCTGCTTCTTTTATCATTCCAACAAAGCCTTCTACCATCTTTGCACCAGATCCTCATCCTTTGCCAGCCTTCTTCTTTTGGTTTTAGTAACCAAAGTACCTCTGTTGCTTCTTCTGTTGATGTTGAGAGGCACCAGGTCTAAATCCTTTCTTTTGGGCTTGTTGCCCTCCTTTACCTTGGGTGTGCTTGCTGGAGCTTTGTCCTGAGTACTAGATTATACATCTTTGGATGGCCATAAGGCCTCTAGAAGAAGGAAGAGACTGTCAATGAAGGTGAAGGTGATGGTCCATGATTACCAGCATCATTTCCTGCGAACGTATTTCTTCAGGTTCTCCATTCATTCTCCAGTTGTCATTTTCTACTTCCATGTTAGAGTGAAGAGATTGAAGTAGAAGTTTATTATGACTGGTATTGCAGTGATTCCTTTGAACCACCTCAAATACAAACCAGTGTGCTTGGATGTGATGAGTTTGACAATAAGTTTCAACTGGGAATGCCCAACCAGCACCTTCATAGATATCTGCCAGAGGTTGATTGTTGTAAGCCCAACTATTGATCTCTCCTCAGTTTTTCAACATTCACATGGTCTTGATCCATTGAAGTTTGATTGTGTATACCAGCCTCAGAGTCAGGAAGTTGACTGTCTGTGGGTGGATGTAAGGATGTGAAAATGAGTAGACCTTTGGATATGGGACCAGTTGGTAGTTCCCCCTGTGCCAGACTGCAAAGTTGATATAGTTTGGGTGGAGATGAAGGGGGACCTATACTGTGGTCAGAGCCACTCTGTAAATGACTATATCCCTCAGATTGATTCAATAGCATTGTTGAAGGTAGGGCAGTTGATTCAGATCTGGCAGGACCCATTCTTTTCCCTGTTGTAAGACATTTTCTTCCTTGACCTCTGCTGCTATCCATTGCTTCAGGTACATCAGGTTCTGGAAATCATTGTGATTGGTCTTCTTCTGTCCCGGAAGGCCCAAATATGGGAACAGATTGAGATCCAAAGGGAATCCATCATTCAGGAGATGAAGACAGGGAAGAACTGGCATTTGTTCCAGATGGAAGTTGGGAATGTCTGGGTGAAGATGGTGAAGATGAGAGAGGATGGGAAGACAATGAATGTAGGAGAGGAAGTTCAGCATAGTGACCAGGTATGAGATATTGTTGATCTAGATCTGAATAGAGGTGTTCTGAAATGATGATAAAGGGGGATCCTGAGTGGGCTGATAAAGGATCCTGAGAGCCTCTTCTTTGGATAATTTAATTGTTGTTTCCAGTGCAGATATGAGCTTTGCCTCTCAGAAAGTAGTGGTTGCACCAAGTGCAAGGCAACGTCTTTGGTATGCCTGAATGTACCTCTGTGATGTTACTGATCTCAACCACTTAAAAAAATGGTTCAGTGATGTGTAAGTCAAGGGAATCTTCTGTAGATTTCCTTGCAACCAGGATCTTTTTGTTAAAGTCACAGTGATGTACTTGTCCTCTTTCTGAAAGGATAGTACACCAGGTACAGGGAGCAAAAAGTGAAACTCAAGGAAATACCAAGTCTGAGGAGCAGGTGGCTCTTCCAAAAATGGGAATTAATCTGCAAGTATTGATCAAAGTACCTCTTCAGGTAGCCAGGTTCTGGTTGATAAGCCTTATCTGTTGTTCTTCTGGGAAACTTCCTAAAGAAAGGAAGTTCTGGAATGTTCTTGTGTAATCAGGTTCACCAAAAAGGTCTTTTTCAGGAGCAAGTGTTGGAGCAGGTGTAGGAGGGATAGATGATTGTTGTAAAGGAGGTGACTCAAGTCTTGGAGAATCTTGAGGCAACAATCCCAATGACTCTGCTTGTTGTTGTAAACTGTTTGCTTGCTCAGCTAAGATGTTCTGTATGGCCTGAACAAGAATGAGAATGGAGGTGATAGGAGAATGATGCAGATGATGAAATGAATTGGAACCGGAATTTTGAAATTTGGACCACTGGATGGATTCAGATTTTCAGGAGGTGTTTCTGGATTTTCTTGTTGACTAATTAAAGTCTTGGAATTTCCAGAATCAGGAGGTGAAGATTTTTAAGATTAGCTCCCTCACTGATGGGTTCTAGTTCCATTCTATGAAAGCTACAACTGAAAATTGTAACCTCACCATCAAACATGGCAGTATAGAACAGGAAGCAGTGATCATAATCTGTGGAATCTATTAAGAGGTAAATGATATCTCTCCATTGAAATTCACAAAGCCTGTCAGTTATCCTGTATACTTGTCCCAAAGCAATGTCAAAGCATGCAATAATGATGGAAAGAGCATCAAAGTACCCAAAAACAAGAACTCTGTCTCTCCGCAAGGCAGAAGCAGGAGGCATGAATATTTCAAAAGATATAGCCTGCTTGCCCACTACATCTAGGCATGGCTTATAACCTAACAGGAGGATACAAGGGTACTCCTGTTGCACAGGGCAGAGAAGGGAGAGGTGAGTTGAGGATGCTCACTGAGATAGAGATTAAAGTTCTTGTGACCAAGTTTGAGTTAGGTGAGATTGATGAGATCAACCCTTGTAGAAATTTTTAGAAGCTTGATCTTGAGGGGAAATGAATGTCATTATTAATTACATCACAGCACTTATTGCCTTTAAATATATCCAGGAATGTGTATGTACTTTTGTGTGATGTAGCTAGAACAAGGTCGATGAATTCAGAATGACATCATAGGATCTGTCATGCTACTCCACTTATTTCAAATAAATGGAGTTGAGTCTGGGTTGACTCAACACAGCAGTTGTGAAGCTAGAAAAGCTCTATACCAATGACATCATAGCTGAGTCATAAAGACTGCATCTAGATTGTCATGTGGTAGATTCTGAAGTGTAATTAAGATTACACTTTCATTATGTTTGACTGATGCGTCAGTCAAGCTTAATATTTGACCCATGTCTTTAGAAACATGAATAGTGTATTATCACTACACTCTGCATATATTAACAGAGCACAAGATCTAGTGTTTGATTTACAGAATCTCAACAGAATAACCATCATGTCTTGTTGCTGCAAGATTGCTAACCCTCACACCATGACTCTGCAATACTGCAAGTGTGGTGATGTTACAAGCTCCCATTGTTGTGTGAGCCTGACTCCCCTGCTGAACCAGTTTTGCAGGATAGTATTATGACATGAGCTGCTATGCTGCAAGACTATAAGCCCTCATTGCACAGTTTTGCAGCAGTGTGTATGCAGTGCCCATGTTGTAAGTTTCTGTTGTTGTGTGAGACTGAGTCTCCCAACCAGTTTTGCAAGACCAGCTCCAAACTAACTTTCCATATCATGCCACAGCTCTGGCATTGCAAAATTGCTCATTGTAAGTTGTACAACATGTACTACAAGATCTGACTGATTTTAAATGGCTACAGAAGTATAGAATAACGGCTTAAAGCAGGATAAAGACCTTTTGCAATGTTTCCCTTTCTCTTTTCCTCCATTGCCCTGGTGGTTGGGGGTAGGGACCACCATCAATGATGTTGGAAATTCCTTCTTGATGTTGCTGGCCCAGAACCCAAATGGTGACCTATTTCTCAAACCATAGGGCCCCTTTTTTCAATGGGAACATCTGGCAAGTCCAAACTACATGTATACATAATATGCATAATTGGTTTTGCAACTGGGATAAGGATCTCAGTATATCCACGACCAGGCAGTGAATCTCTAGCCAGTAGCTGCATGTGAGGTGGATCAGTAAGCATATGCTTTCTCTTCCTTTCTGCTCCAACATGCTGATAAAATTTGAGAGTTAGTGGAATTCAACTGGAACATAGAAGATGCAGGCTACTGGTGGTCCAGGAATCACAAGATCATTAAATCTAATGGGCCTGGATTCAGTCTTGATCAGGCTATATGGCACCCTGGCTGGGCTTGGTGGGATAATGGCATCATCAGATTATATTTTACAGGTGACTGACTCCTCCGAAGCTAATGGGGTGGGTGTTACATTCATATGGAATGTCTTGCAAGCTGATCAGCCCAGCAGTTGTGGAAGAATCAAGGCAAGACATACCATGGGACACTTGTCATAGTCATAAGTCAATGATACAGACTGAAGTCAGACACCAGATGGGATGAAGAGTCCAATGACATGCTTGTTGATGATGTTTTTTTGGGAAGGCATGGGAAAGTTTAAACAATAGAGCATGTGGGGATATTTTGATGAGGGGGGGGGAGTAGTCTCTGACACTTTGCACAATGCTCTTATAGCACTCTGTGGAATACAAAATATAATGAATGCATTGCTGTTTCCTCACTCTGTGGCAACCAAGGTGTTGATCTGACAATCCCAATGATCTGGAGATCTAGCCTCATGTTCTGTCAAATAGAGCAAGACATGTTCCTCATATGGAGGAATGCTGGGAAGTACTGAGTACAATATATCTTGTATCTAGGTAGATGTGGTGATTGATATTGCAATATTACTACTATTGAATTTGGCTGCTTTGACACATCTCTGCACATTTTGCCATGTGTGCAGGAAGTGCTTCCTCAGGTCAATCCTCAGCCCTGCCTGTCATTCAGCATACATGCTCAGCCCTTTCTCAAGAGCAGGGTCATTGATCATAATGAGGTTCCACTTCAATAGCCACCACTCTGACTGCCAACAAAGAAACTCCAGGACTTGATGTTCTTCCTCCACCAATATCAGGACCTCTTCTGCCCATTGGTTTGCTCGAGCCCAGGGTTTATACCACTCAATGTGAATGGATGGAAAATATTTGTCTGTCTGATAAGACACTTGACAATAAGTATGTCAACTCACCATCCTGGAGTTCCTTATCTCCATCAGTCTCTGTATCACCCTTGTTATACCCACATACTAACCAAATCCAAGATAAATGCCTACACCTCTCAGTTGACCTGTCCTCAGTGCCATCAGTCATGGAGTGAATGTCTTGATCCTGAAGAACCTGAAAGATGTTCTGCCAACCAACTTTTCTGAGGAGGGTTGATAATGATGATAGTGCACTGTGTGCTGCATGGTACTTTGTGGCATTGCTTTTAATCTCTGTGTCCACAGCTTTCAGGAAGTTGCACACATGTCTATTCACACCTTGACCATGCAAAAATCTATCCTTGAACCATAGCATATATGAGCAAGTCCATAGTGCCTGGTGTAATTCATTGAGAGTGTCATGGGCCTGTCCCATATGTAGCTTCCATTCAATTTCTTCAAGTTTCTCATTGCATGAAACTCTGTGGAACAGGGCTGATAGCATCCAGAGTTGAATATCTTGCAGATTCAGGGTTGCATCAGTGACGAGGGTTGCTTGAGCTCGAAGAGAAGTGACCCCAGGAATATACAGCATCTGTATGGAAGATCAAGCCTCAATGCAGTGCATGAGAAAATTTGTTTGCAACTGGAACCTGGCCTTCTGGTGATGCATGGCATGGGAACTAAGATTTTCTGACTCAATGCAGAGATGCTGCCTTTGCCTGCATCAATGAAATGAAATGATAACATGAAATAAGGTTACTTACTGTTGTTTCTTGAGGTCAATCCCTGTGCTGATGAGGATGCTAGGGGAGATGTCCATGTGGGTAGGTGATGTGGGCTGCTCAGACACTTCATTTTCTTCATCTTTGGCAAGTTGCAAGCAAACACCTGCTTGTGTGATCGCTGAAAAAGGAACAGTTAGCATGAATGAATGCTTTTCATGGAAAATGGACAACTCACATTCTTGCTTCACTTTGAAGGGGTTTGGTTTGGACATGTCATTCTCCCATTCTTCAATGTCCCTTTTCATTGCACAAGCTGAGTGACATACCACAAAGAGAGGAACTCCTCAAATTAATGTAGGTTTTCTTGATGCCCATTCATTTTGAGGATTGCCTCCATTCATTTGCAGAGTAGAGATTCACCTAGATTGATTCTTAGTTTGGGGAAGTGATTGATTGGACATATGTACCAAACCCAATAAACTTCTTCCAGTTATTATCACTCATGATGTTGTTCAGAGTGTCCTGTTGATGCCCAGGATTCTTCTCCTTCATGCTTGGCATGTGTAAAGACTGGATCTCCTCTGCTCAAACTCCAGTTGGAGATCAGAGGTTAAAAGGGAGAAATGGCCAGAGATGGCCGGAGGTCTGGAGGGGTGAAGGCTTGGTGCAGGACTTGTGTGTTGTGCCCATGCACTGGCACAGCCTTTTTGGTCGGAGATGCATTGGAGGATCCGGAGAGAGATAGGAGAAGGAGTCTATGATGATATTCAGGCTGAGCTATCTACATACAGAGTTGGAGTATATATATATGTAGGGAAGTCAGAGGCTATGTAAATAGGTAAGATGGAGGTCAGAGAGATCATATGCTGGAGCTGTGTTCCAGGCCAGGAACAGGCCGGAGCTGTGCTACACAGCATCAGAGGAGACATAGGAGTGAGACTAATCTACATACAGAACAATGAAAGTATGTAAGAAGATCTATGGTAAGTCTGGAGTTTCAGAGATTAGAAGTTGACGAGAAGTCACCGGAGGTATGAGTAGAGTTGTTTCAGAGGTCGGAGTTGACTCAAATGTATGGGATATGACAGCATGATTGAGTTCAAGTTAGTTCATCCTTGTTCTGGGGCCTTGTGTCAAAATATAACTCCAGTACAACTCCAGTACAACTCCAATGGTGCTCTGCCCTCTTTTTGTACATCCTCTGCTACATCCACTTCGGAGTTGCATTTATCCATTTCGGGAATATTTCCCAATGCATCATACCATTTCTGTAAATATCATATGACTTCCGAAAGTTGTACAACTTGTTTTCTTTCTTTCAAGCTATTCCTTTCTCATATCAAGCTATTTCTAATGCAGTTCACTTACTCTCACTTAACTCTGGACCAGAGTTCTCTGGAGTTAGATGCACACATAACATTTCACTATTTAATCCCTTCATTCTCCTTGAACTCACCTCAGTTGTGATTGCTCCATTGGGCATCTGGCTGAGGTGAGACTCACCATTGATTTTCTTATAACTGTACTAATAGTCAGTAGTACTGGATATCTCTGCCCATACTATAGGTGAATAGAGTTGTGATCACTTCCTTGGGCATCTGGCTGAGTGCTGGGTACCTCTGCCCATACTATAGATTTTGACACCTTGCTGTCTGTTTGACCTCTGCCTTTGATGAAATTATGTAAGTGAGAATTTCCACTGGCATTGAGCAATATGAGCAGGGAGATAGAATTTAGATGTGAAGAAGTTAACCTTCTTCTCAGTATGGAGAAGGTGAATGTCAACCAGGATAGTTTTCATCCTACTCCATAGATTGCTATGCCATTGACAGGCAATGTCATAAGATATGCTCAGAACCTTGATGGAGGTCCTCTTCACAGCTGAGAAAAACAAATAATCCATATTTACACATCTAGTAGTAGTTTACAATTAGCATGTATTATGCAAGACAGTGGTATGAAACATACCTTTTGCCTTTTTGCAAGTCTCCCACCCCTGCAGGTAGCTTCATATCATGTCATGCATAATTGATGGTGCTGCTCTCTGTCACAGCAAGACAGATGGAGAATTTTGTATTCACATCATTAACTGCATCATGGCTAACTGTCATATCTGTGACAACTCCGGTCCCTCCAGAACCAACTCTGCTTGTATCTCTGGTGAGAACTCACCAATTATGCACTCTCATAACTTCAGACCTATGTAGATATCTCACATGACTTCCTTGTTCCCTATTTAGTTAGTTCTCATGCTCTGTACCTTTCTTCGATCCTGTGCAGCACAGCTCTGGCAAACTGCACAACTGGTGCACAGCTCCGGTTTATAGATCCCTGACTCTGTTTTATTACTCATCCATTATAACCTTGTTACAAATCCGATGCTCCTCTGTACTATATATACTGTACCATCTCTGCTGTACATTTCTCCAGTTGTAATATCAAATTGAGTACTTGATGTTCTCTCTCTCAATCAGCTTGACACTCAGCTCTCTGCTGAACTCTGATGGATATTCTCCACTCTCCTCCAAGTCTAGATGACTCAACTCTGCACCTTCAATCCTCCACAAATACAGGATGACAACCCTGAGACTTGGATAGTGGCACACCACATAAGGTGAAGCCAAGGTCCTATCAGTAGCTCCGGAGTTCCAGAGTTATACTGGAGTTCATCTGCATGGCTCTAACAGTATATTATGACTCCATACTGTTCAAGTCTCTCTGTCCTCATAATCATGTCCATTTTCACTTCTTGTTCTCAAACTCCTTGTGCCTCTGGAACAACCTTCCCTCCATGCTCCCAATACCATTACCTTAGCATCTTCACCAACCATCACCAAAATTCAAATCCTATCACCGAGTTCCAAAGTTTCTCTGCATGATGTGTCCCTCCATCTGCATCCCAAGCATGCATCATGCCAACTCCATCCACTCCGAGCATGTGTGCCATGACACCCAGACACTCCCTGTATCCCTTCTGCCCATAGTCACTCTGGAGCTTTGGACCAGCCAGAAGTTGTTCCACAAGTCGTGTCAGGCTCAGATGTGACTTGCCACAATACTCTCTTCTTCATCCACCATGCAACAGCAACAGCAACAACAACAACAACAATGTCGACCACCCTGACCATTGCCAACATTCTCATGCTCAGGTGAGTTGAGCAAACAGATGGACCGAAGGTGGTGGCTATCAAGATGCTGCAATTCACTAATGAGTGGGTCCACAACATCAGGAAAACAGTGCTGGATGACAATAAGGAGTTGCAGAAGGAGCAGGAGATGTGGGTGGAGGAGTGGAACAGTGCCCTGGTGAGTAGCATGACTTGTGTCATGTCTTTTGCATGCTAACACCCTTTACACAAACAGCTTGAGTCATGCCTGTGGGAGGTGCAGAAACATGGGGCTGAGGTTCTTGTTGGCATTGTGACAGCTGCCACCATGCAAGAGGTGGGAGTGTTGGTGGAGCAGTGGAAAGTGGAGGTGGCAGATGGAAGAAGAGCAAGCAATGGCAGTGAAGAAGGTGGAGGGAGAAGCACTGGCAGCTGAGGTGATGGTGGCAGAAGTGGAAGTGATGGCCCTGAAGGAGAAGCAGTTGGTGGAGGTGGTGGCTGTGATGGAAGCTCTGGCAGTCATGGTCAAGGTGCCAAGGCTGAAGGTGAGTACCCAACCCATTGAGATGAAAGTCCACTGACCCATCTGTAGTGCAAATGGTCACCCAGGGCTGACAATAAGGATATTTGAAACCTATTGTAGGAGGGTGTTTTTTTTGTTGTTTAAATGTTTTTTGTTTTACTTAGTATTGTAGGAGAATGTGAGACACATCTGAGAGAGAGCACCAGATCAAGAACTGGGATGAAATAGAGAGCACCAGAT
>JBBPTO010002467.1:0-10686 GCA_038094155.1 Pulveroboletus cf. aberrans
CCTTGATTGATGGAAGCATCTGCGTTACAAAGTGGAATTGGCATGGTTAAACGAGTGGTGGGTAGGCGATGTTTGCGAACAAAGCCCCAGTCGATGCAGTTGACGTCTGCACCACTGTCTATGATGGCGAAGGTGTCAACGGCTTTCATTGTGTGTGAGGGATTGATGAGTTGGATTGGTATTCTCATCGATTGCTTGTCTTTAGCATTTACAAGTACATTGGCACTCAATGAAGAAGGAAAGTCATGCATCATGGTAACTTCCCATTTCAAAAATCCATCATTCCGACCCTTCCTATGGTGGTCTTCCTTGGCTGTTCATCGTCGTCATCATCTTCTATCTCCTGGAGCCTCAGAAGATCCTCGGAGATCTTGAAAATCTCAGCCTTAGTCACTTTCTTGACTTGTGGCACAGGAGCGGAAGGGAAGGTGGGGCAGGAAAGGGATCCATGTCCCTTCTTGTGGCATCGGAAGCATAGGTTCTCCTTTCAGCAATGTTCTCATTCCTGAGGAGTTAACTTTGAGATTCAGATGATGTCAACATCCATGGCATCAGGGTTGCAGAGTGGTCGGGAAGGTTTCATGTACTGGGAGGTCTGGGTGTGAGTGTACGAGGTTCCGCGATGTTGCTTGGCAATGGTGTCTCCCTCATCCCACCGCGCCTTGAAGTGGAAAGCCTGAGCAATCCATTTCTCAATAGTGCTAGGCACGGTATCCATGGAATTAATCCTGTGCATGAGCACAACTGGAATCTCAACCTGGAAGAACTGGATCAAAGTGTGGTGTGCAGCGGTGTCGGCGGCTAGTGGGGGATAGGTGAAACCTGCCTTCCTGACATAGAGAAGGAACTTGTTGATGTAATCATCGAGTTGGGACATCTTCTCAATGCAGTGGGTAGCGAGCCAGGAAAGAGTGGTCTGCTCGGTGTTGCCTTGATCAAAGGTGGCCTTGAACTCCTTGATAAAATCCTTGAGTTTGCCGAAGGTGTCAGTCTCAAGGGTGGTGGTGCATTTGAACTCGGCCCATTGCTTGGCAGGGCCTTCGCTCATGTAGGAGAGGAGGAAGCCGATCTTCTTATGATCGGTGTCGTAGATGTCTTTGTTGACAAGCATGTACGAACGGGCAGAGGTAAGCCATGAGATGGCTTCAGAGGTGTCCCCATCATAGGCTTTAGGCCTAGCAAGGTGAAGTTTGACGGGTTTCGATGAGGACATGGTGGCAGAGGCAAGGGGGGTGCTCTGTAGAGCAACATGGTGGTGAACGGCGGGTGGCAGTCCCGAAGGTATGATGGGGTCGACCAGAGGTGGTCTCAAAGATGTGCTAGATTGCACGACAGGGGTAATGACTTCTTGGTCAGAAGTGTTGTCAGAGGAGTCTTCCGCTTGGGGCGGGGGTGCGTGAGGGGTACGAAACAATTCCCCGCAAAGGGGGTTGGTCGAGGGGTGGTAGGGATGAATGGTGGCTTACATGAAAGTAGCTGACATGAGATAGTATAGTCTTTTGTTATGGCTGACCTTGGAGAGGGCAGGCATAGAACTGTTAGGACTGTGGTCTTTAAACTGTGGACAAGGTGGTGACAGAGCTTGACAATTGCAAGACATCTACAAGGAGCCTACCTACTAGCGAGGTTCGGTGACAAGGGTTGCTACCGAGCTAATGGCAGCCATGGTACTTCCGAGTTAACGGTGGATGAGGAGTCTGCCTACGATCGAGGACAGATGACAAGGACTTCCAAGTTAATGGTGGTAACTCCCCAATTAAGGGTCGTTCAAGGTGACGAGAAAGGTATTAAAGGCTACCCTTAGGCCTGTATCACAGAGAGGGAACAATGGTGTATTCCAGACAGGGGACAAAGTAGGAACGGTGATGAACGGTAAAACTAGACTGAGGAGCATAGGTGCGATGGCGTGGGTTTATATACATATGGTAGTTCAGGGCAAGTGTAGAATGTAGAAGAATACGATGGAAGGAATCGCTGATGAAGCAAGTGAGTAGAGGCACGTGAAGTGCAAGGGGAGCGGACAATGAGTCAAGGTATCATAGTCAGCGATGAAAAGAAAGGAACATCCAAGTTGGGACTTATACCAATGCATATGTAAGTGATAAGTTCAAGGAAAAGCGTAGTCCAGGATAAATCATAACATACTCACCAAGACAGCAACTAGAGTTCTTGTCATCAAGATTGATGAAATCAACCCTTGTGGATTTTTTAAAAGCTTGATCCCAAGAGCATAAATGAATCTCATTATCATTACATCACAGTTTCTATGCACATTAAATATTTTCAGGAACTTATATGTATCTCTATGTGATGTGATTTAATGATTAAGCTGCTTAACAGTCACCCAACTCACATTGTTAGCATATCCTACACTATCTTCAATGCCCTTGTCATGTGCTGATCCAACATGGAGTCATAAAGCTGAGGCACAGAATCATAGTTGAGAAACAGCTGGGTATTTTTTTTGCATATGTGCATAACAGAGCTCAGTACACATTATTTTAGTGAGTGCTACAAGCATTCCTTCAACACCATGTCTAGATAATGTCTTGCAATAATCAACACTGCATACAAAACACTTGATATTGGTTGGATACTTCAAGCAAATGCTTGATTTCATCTCCCACAACTCAATGCATTTGAAAAATGTTACCCTTCAACTGTGGATACCCCCTCCTCCCCATTGAGCAAGATCACAGATTATCACCAATTCTGTTACTTTTTTGATTGTGTTGGGGGAGTCAATGGCACCCACATTCATTCCTTTGCATATGTCACAGAGCATTCAAATATGCAGAATCAGAAGGCATATGTATTCTAAAATTGCTTCTTTGTTTGCAATTTTAACTTAATTTTCATGTATTCAATGATGTATGTTCCACAGGGTAAATATATTCTTGCAGACACAGGGTTTGGTGGCTCAGATGCACTTCTTGTTCTATATTGTGGCATTTGCTATCATCTGAATGAGTGGTAAATTCAAAATCTCTGATGAAACTGTTAATGCTCACTCATTTAAAGGCTACAGAATGTCAAGAAGCTATTCAACCTTCACCACACAGGCCTTCAGAATGTTGTTGAAAGAATATTTGGGAACACTGGCAAATCCTTCTCCTTCTGCCTGAGTATTGCATGGGAGTGCAGGCTCAAAAACCAGCGGCACTATGTGCCATTCACAATTTCATTCAGAAACATGAGCCTAACACATTCTTTACTTCCAAATTTGAAGCAGAGTGCTTGGAGTGTTGTAAGGAGCCATACTCCTTATGTTGATATTTGGTCTGTCTATGACTTTTCAGCTTTTCTAAGCCATCAGAAGTCTGACCAAGAATCATTCTCTAATCTGTGCCCTATCTGTATTCAATGCAAGTCCATTCTGTGCTGTTTGTAAATATCTATTCATTTCTTTTCAATACAGTCCATCACCAGATTGATTTTCCACGTATGTATATTGTACTGGATGCTCTATGTTGTGATCTTGTAACCATATTCATGCTGGATACTCTTTTCCTTACAATTATTTTGAATCTCATATGTGCCCAGACTATGAAGGTTGTGTGTTTCACACACCATTCCTTCAAGTCTGAGTTCTTCATCTTCATCATCTTCATCAGTCTGGTCATATCTGGATCTTCTTTCTTCTCTCTCACTCTGTGGAGGATCAAGTTCTATTACCAGTCAGCCATGTCTGAGATATCCAGGAGCTCTTCTACATCATCTATCAAGGTGTCCTGTAAGTCCTGCAGTTGTCTTTCCTCGATCCTCTACCTGCAATTCCACTAGGTTAAAAATAACTTTCCATTATTTCCTCTCTTTGCATTACCAACCTGCTAGTTTCCCTTCAAAGATATAGAGAAGTCCAGGTCAGTTACCCATACCCATAAAGATGATGGGAATAAAAATACAGCAGCACTTGGGCCTCTTGCTGAGGGTCCAACAGATGCAGTGGAGTAGTGAAGAGCAGAGGTACAATGAGACTAAATTGCCTACCTTGTGTGAAAGGACTGTTGTCGAGTCTCTATAAAATAAGGTATACATGTTTAACAGTGCATACCAAAGACACATGTAGACTGATTCTGTGCACAAGAAAAATCAGCCACCATCATATTGATATGAAATAATGAACATACCACAAATTTATACAATACTAAGAGGTAGCACAAGTCACCTGTTACTTCACTGACCACATTTCCTTGTTCACAATCTTCTTGAGCATCCACTTAGCCCAATACTCACATGATTTCTGACTGAATTTGAGAAATAATTTGATCCTTGACATGTTTTGTGGGTCACTCATGAAATCAGCAAGTAGGTTATTTTTCAACAGGGAGAGTTTGAGTTCTACAAGCACAGCAACAATGCACTTCATGTAATCACCAGCTGCAGAGGTGCATGGGGTTGAGACTGAAATTTAAATTGTGACACAAGAACCAAATTAACAGATTGATGAGCCAAAGTTGGAATTTGCTCAAGAAAGGCCAAAATACACTGTAGTGCTGTCCTACCATCAATCGTCACTTGGGCAGTGGCAGATTCTGGGCAGACGCAGTTTCAGAGACATTTTAATGCAAAGGTCAACTCCATACTCACACAAACCATGCTTAATGGTTTTCACTTCTGGGTGACATGTGTCATAAGGGTGAAGGTCATGGAAATGGTCAAGCCAGGAGGATGTGAAAGATATGCATGTTGTGAAAGGAAGAAGAGAATTGGAGTCTCTCACCTCAACAGATTCCATTTGTACATTGCTGCGGGCTGTGAAAAAAACCAGCAATATGGGGAACAGAGCTGCCAGATCAGCCCACTGTTTGCTGCATTTTAGCTTTACCTTCAATTTCATTTTGGCTGGATGGAACTCATGTAATCTCTTCTCAGTGGTTGGCATGAGCGGTGTAATATCATTGAACTAGAACCATAGATTATTCTTATGTATATTTTCTCATCTCCAAATGAGACTTGCTGAACAGTCAGCCTGTATAATAAATAAAGAATGGTTTATACACTACAAAAACCATTCCACACAGCACATGTTTGGTCATCAAGAAGCGCACCACAGGTATCATCATAGTGAAAACCTGATGCTGATTTAACTGAGGTGACATTTGTCTACTCTGATTTCAGCTATAATATGGACTGTGTCACCACTATGCAATATATCTGAACCACAATACAGATAGCAGCCACATACAACAGGACTTGGCTATTTTTGAAAGCTTTGAGATAGCAAACTTGTAATTGAGTGCTTCTGCCACTTGGTCAAACATATTATCTAGGAAGTCATTGTCATTGTCACAATATGTCTATTTTTTCTCAAATTATTCAATATTTTTCTGCTATTTTCTTATGGGTTTTTGCACATAAAGAGAGTCATGTGACTTAATATTATATGTCATGCATTACAGTCACAGCCACAGGTCACATGGCATGGTGACTGATGCTGCTGACTGATGCTGCTGACTGATGCTAACCAACAATGTGCTGACTGATCCTGTTTCAGAATGTTCTATAGCATTCTGTGATCTTTTATAACATTATTCAACTTTCCATGGCTACCATACATGGACATTATGACAACACATGACCAATTAACCCTGTACTATCTAAACCTACTAATATACAGCCCAAAAATCCCAGATAAGTTCTTGGGGCATTCCCAGTCACAATCCCTTGTCCACTACTCTGAGGCCTGCAATGGCCCCCCTGCTGGTATGCACTGTACAGTGCTTCACCATGCTTGTCTAGTCATTGGTGCATTTTCTCCATCTAACCCAGAGTTGAAGAATCAATGCTGGAGCTACCCAGCACCTGTTAGTCCACTTAGGTACCATTTCATCTATAGTTACACATATTCTTTGACATCTTTACACTTTTCTTGACATTTCTGTTTCCTTGAACACACTGTTTATTCTCTCTTTGTTTCATCCCTGTTTTACAATGACAAATAGCTACATCTCCTGACTTATTCCAGTCAGAGTATTATGCTTGCCTCAGGTAGAGGTCAAAAACAGCCCTTAAGGTGGGTCTAGGGTCAAGGGTTCAAGGGAAATGTGGCAAGCAATTCCATGAGGATGAGATTCAAGAGTTTTAGGTGAACAAGTCATTCTTCTTGCTTAGTCTCAACAATCTAACATCAAAGGGATCTGAGAACTCAGTGATCAAACATCACTGAGGTTTGAGGAAGTTCAGTAAATAGCATTGCCTCAAGTGTGCAATGAAGTCTCAGAGAGTCAAATGGTTTTAGAAGTGAAGCAAAGACCCAGTGTATTGAGGTACATGAAGGAAAGTCTAGCTTGAGGAAATATGTACATAGTGAGATAGGTATTATACATATAGGCTCAGAATGGATTTAGGGTAGGCAAGGAAGGTGTTGCTAATGAAGAAAATGGAATCAGTGAATAGTGGTATATGAGTCAGTGACAAAAAGAAAAGAACATTCAAGTTGGGACTTGTAACCCATACATATGTAAGTGACACATAATTAGAGGAAAAAGATGCCAATTACATATAATACAGAGTAAGTTGGAGATCACCAGAGGAGGTGCAATCATGCCTTTGCCTGTAGATATTTGTTATGATATGAGATGACAATCACATGAGTTATAACTTTTTTTCCTGATTTCATATAACTTCATGTCACAGTCACAGGTCACATTGCATGCTGACTGATGCTGCTGACTGATGCTATTTACTGATGCTGACCGATGTGTTGACTAATGCTGACTAATGCTGTTTCAGATTATTCTGTAGCTTTCCATGACCTTCCATGATTATCATATATGGATCTGATCACCACATATAATCAAACAAACCTTGTACTATATATACCTGCCAATAGACAGCCCAAGAACTTTAAATAAGTTCTTGTGGCAGTTCCAGTCACTCATCTCTTGTCCATAACCCTTACTTCCCTCTACCATGTACTAATCTCAGGCTAGCATGCACTGTACAGTGCTTTGCTCAACCACACTGATCATAGAGGAAGAGGTTGTGTGTCTATTGGTATTTGTTGGCACATGCTATTTGGCATCTCGATCCACTCGACTGCCTATTAACAGTGTGCCCATCTTCTTTAAGATCTGTGGTTACTGTGTAGAAATCCACATAATCCAGCTATACTTCTTCAAGCCTGATGGGGTGGCTATCCCACCCACTGGTAGCTGTTACAATCATCTAATATATGGTCTATAAACATCCCACATCACTCCCATGTATTATAATCACTCTGGAAACATTACATGCAAAGCTAGACTCTATCACATTGGAAATAGTACAAACCCTAAGCATGATCCAACAACCCATGAAAACCCCACCCATGCATGAGGTATGACATCATATGCTTTCTAGACTATTCTAGACCATTCTATGCATTACCCATTCACACATGATCTTTTATTTTTCCACACCCTTGCACATCAGGCATGTACAGGGCTGTAGTATGCTTCTATATGATCTTAAATACATTGAATACATGCACAGAAAGCATGGTCATCTTAGAGTAGTATACAATATGTACAAACTCCTATGTAGTATATAAGGGTCTGAATCAAGCCACCAAAGGACAGTCTTGTCCTCTTGGTGTTTTCTTGGCACCTAAGACATTGACTCATTCTTCCCCTTGCATGAAAAGCAACCTGGAGCCTTTGGTGGTTCTGAGTTGTTTCAGTAGCTATATCCAGAGGTCTATCCTCTGAGGTTTGTGTGAGCCAGCAAACCACTTAAGTGTATGCCTGGTTGGCTTCAGTATTTAATTTCCCCTTTGTTCTGCAAAATCCCACAGTTATTTTCACCACTTTTGGGCAGCAGCTGAAGTGAGCTTCTTTATTACTCCACTATTACATTGTAGTTGACCTATGTAGTGGGCATATCTGCCCCTTTATTTAGTTTTGATAGGTTATAAGCCCTGATAGTTTGCAAGCAAAACCACTCTGACAAAAATGATTCTTCCAAATTTCTTTTTCCATTCCAAGTTACTCTAAAAGATTGACTCTCCATCTCCAGGCACTGCACCTCACATAAGATCACACCTAACTTGTCATGTCAAACATGTCATTATGTGCTACCTCTAAGTCTTCAGTATCAATCCTAATTGATAATTTTAATTTTCAGATATGGAAATTCTGCATCTGGGTCAAGCTTTTCAATTAGAAGGTCATGGATGCCACTCTAAGCATTGATGTCAACCTCAAGCCAACCCTTGCTTTCTCTAACCTACCTTACCTCTGTTACTGGAATCACATCCTTGACCACAGAAGACATTTGAAAGTGGAGGGAAGAGACTCTAAATCTTGGAAATTATTGTTCCTTCAATGCCATCCTTATTAAGGTTGCATTGAAAACATCTGTGAAGAAACTTTGAAATGCCATTATTATAGTCTATAAGTGCTTGAATCCTACTGCTGTGTTTTACTCTTTCTTTAAACTGTTCTCCATCATATGGGATGGTGCCACATTTATCTCTGACCATATTACCTCACTTCAAACCCTTGAAAATTGTCTTGGAAGTGTAAATTTCTTCATCAACTCTAAAGTCCTTATCTTTACCCTTCTCAACTTTCTTCTGAAGTTCACAGATCAGAACACCTTTGTCATTACAGTCATCAATACTCTCAAAAAACAGTAAATTAACCTGTGACAACATCAAAATACATGTTATTTCAAAGGAAGCTTGACTCAATCCCTCCCACTTGTTCAACTTCACACACAAAGCTTTGAGCTGGACCTCCAGATGTTAACCTTCAGAAATACTCTATTGTGCAAATACAACCGGTGTCAAGAACATGGAATTGAAAACTATCGCACATCAACAAACTGGCCATGGTTTGGCCAGAGTTAGCCAAAGCTGTCTGTTATGATATATCTATTTTTCCTGTAGTTTTTCAGCTATTCTGATATGACTTTTTGCACAATAAGGTCACATGACTTCATGGCACATGTCAAAGTCACATCACAGTCACAGTCACAGGTCACATGGCATGCTGATTAATGCACTGACTGATGCTGACTGATGCTGTTTCAGAATATTCTGTGACCTTTCATGATTACTATCCATGGATACCATGACCACACATGTTCAAATAACCTCTGGTCAGAGGTCAGCAGAAAGACAAAAGTGAGAAGGAAGTTGAAGGGGAGGTCTAAGTAGTCTAAATAGAGTTTTTTTTTTTTTTTTTTTTTTTTTTTTTTTTTTTTTTTTTTCCTTTTTTCTTGTATAGAAGTGTTTCAGAGTAAAATAGAGGTTGGATTGTAAGATGAAAATGAGAACTAAGTGTCAGCAGTATTTCAGAGGTTTTATTGTTGTAAGTAAGTGTACTCAGAGAAGGTAATGTAAATATTGTATATCAATGAGAGACAGGGAAACAATAATTCTGACTTTAAAGATATGAGAAAGACATAGAATGGTATTGAAGGTAATGTTGTGAATGTCAGAGGAAAGCAGGAATGTTACAAGAGGTAAACAGAGGTTCAGAGATTTTGAAGGAAAAGTGTATGGATTCTGGGAGGTGTCAGAGGAGGAGTGAAGGATGTTGGAAGGTATAAGAATTGGGGGTTGGCCATAGATTAGGACAAAGGGGGTGAGTCTAGTCAGATATAGGAGATGGGACTTGTTTGGCAGAATATCAGTTAGTTGAAACCAAGGCAATTGAGTGAGGTCAGGTAAGGCTCAGAGAGACTTCACAAGCTTTGCTAGGTTAGTTATGTGCAAGTGGAGTCTTTATTCCCTACTTATAGAGGGGACTTCCCAATGTCTCATAGGCACAGTGAGAGAGATTTCGATGTGAAAAGAAGATGCATAGAAGAGAGAGAAAGACCAATCAGAGGTATCAGAGTGGATTTTGCAAGGTACTCAGATGGATTCACTAGCGAGAGACAGAGGACAAGGTAAAGGCTACAGAAAGGAGCCACTGTTAGGGAAATAGTTGTGAAAATAGTCTGTAGTGAATTTACCAATTGGAGGATTTACATCAAAATCTGGGGAAATTCAAAGAACAATCTGGAAGAAATGGAGGGAAAGTGATGAAGGACTGATGAGGAGGATGCTTGCAATTGAAAAAAAAAAACCTTGGAAGTGAAGGAAAAGTGGAAAAGATCAGGTGCATAGCAACCATAAATCAAATATTGCAAAAGGAAGGTTGGGGCACTTGGAGGAACTCCAGAGTACATGAGAAAATCAGAGAAAGATGAGATCAGAGGAAAATGGAGGTAGACAGAGTCCAATGGAAGAAAAGCAAGAGTGAAGGTTGACTGGAAGGAGAAAAGGTTCAGCAAACATAGGAGAGGAGAAGAGATTGATGGCATATGGAGGTGAACCAGTAATTCTGTTGATGAGTGCCAAAGATGCTGAGACTGTGCTTAAAGAGGTGATCAGTGTGGCTTCAAGGAGTTGTGATCTAAAGAGAGTGTCAGAGTGAGGTGGAGATGCAATGGCAAGTGGATATCAACTAATAAAGGTGGCAAGGAAGCACTGGCATGGTCGAAGGAAATAAGGAAAAAGGGGAATGCCCATGTTACTTCAAATAGCAACAGGTCCTAAGGCTCAAGACTCAAGTTGAGGTTAGTCAGAAGTAGGAGAGTCATACTCAGTAAGCCATGTTCATTAGGGATGAAGGTCAAGGGATGTTGGAAGAATACATATGTCAGTGCAGGTAAGGGTATGGAAGTCAGAAAAGGTGATGACAGAATTAGAAG
>JBBPTO010002468.1:0-10682 GCA_038094155.1 Pulveroboletus cf. aberrans
TTCTTATCCAGTATTTTCCACTATTAACACTATCTCCTCCAACACATATAGCTATCTCCATCCTTATCCAGCATTCTCCAGCATTCTTCCAATCTGTCCAGGCCTGGGTCATGCTGTAGACTCTGGGGCCTTAACTATGCAGAAGTGCTGGTTTGCTGATGCACCTGTTTTCCATTCATTCAAAATGCGAGCATGTGGAGGGTCTCTAGCACTTGAGCATGCCATCCAGGTGAGAAATCCCATTCAGATGTAGTGTGTACTAAGACACTCAAACTGCACTGCCATGACTTCCCACACCCTTCTCACTCACCATTGCAGTCACAAACACATCCATTCGCTCCATGACCCATGAACAGCAAGGTTGAGGCTACCTGCTGGCCCCCTCCTGACAGTTTGCACTGCCCTTCCTGCTTTCCCAGCCCTTCCTGCTGTAGGGAAGTGGAGTTCCCTACAGTGATATCCAGTGTTTTCCCACAGTCTGATAGCCCCTATCCAGTGCTTCTACCAAATCCCAGACTGTTCCACTGCTGTTCATCCCAACCCAAGTCAAGCCAGTTGAAGTTCAAAGGTCAGTTTTGAATCTGATGTCTGGACCTGAGTTCCCATGCACTGATCCCAGTGTTTCTGTGCTCCAGATTTGGTCGGGTTTTTGACTTTCTTATGTTTCCCTTACTGTACATAATTCAGGTATGCCCAGATTAGACTTTTGTACCTAGGACTTTGTTCCTAGACAGTGTGCAAGTTACCATCACCTTTCCTAAGCCTTTAAGTCTGGTTCCCTAAGCTTTCCCTTCAAGTTTCCCTCAAGTCCTGCAACCATAGTTGGTTTTCTAGCCCTACCAAAGGGGAGAAAGCCAGACTTGAGTTTTTTAGTGTCCTGTGGACAATTAGTGAGCCATTCCTATAGTCCTTTTCCCTTTCTTTGCAATCCCCTTGGGTCAAGATATACACTTGCACCCTTATTTCTTGCATAGGACTATACTCCAGAGTCCTCTTGCTGTTTTACACTACTGTCCCCAGACATGCCAATGTGTTCTCGAACCCACACTTCTGCCCCTCCATTGTGCATCTTGTGTCTCTGCAAGGTCAAGGCTGCCCACTGGCCTCTCAATGGTTTGCACTGCCCTCCCTGCTTCCCCAGCCCTCCCTGCTGTCCCCAAATGTGCCAACATGCACTCAAAACCCACATTCTGCCCTTTTGTCAGGCATCTCACATCTCACATCTCTGCATGCCTGTTCAAGTCCTTGTGTTTGCTTGCCCTTCCTGTCATGCCCCCCCCAGGCCCAGCCCAGCCTTCTGAGCCCACTTGGCTGCCAAGAAGCAAGTGCAAGCCAGGGTTCACCAAATGGGAACCCTTTTACATTTGTATGTGGCTGTGCTGTAAAAATACTCAACTAATTGATTTGCAGTCAAGGAAAGGTGCTGAGATGTGAAGCCAGCAAAGCTGGATTACCTAGCAGTGACCCCAGACTAGATTCCAGGGGAAGACCCCAAAACTAGATAATCTGCTAGGTGACCCCAGACCAGATTCCAGGGGAAGACTCCAAAACTAGGTACTGTACAGAAACAGATGCTGCAAGGCATGCTAGATACAGGGAGAAGGAAGAATGGGTGAGGAAATATTTAACAAAGCCAAGCAATTAGAGGTACAATGAGAGTCTGTTGTAAGAGAGGGAGCAAACCTACCCAATGACTTACCCAGCAAGACAATGAGGGGTGATAGAAATGAATGGTCGAATGTCATCCCCTATGTCTTGCTGTCAGAGTTACAAATAAGGAGGTGGTGACCAAATGGCTGGTGAAGGTGAGGCATGCAAAACAGTGACTTTAACCAATTAGCCTAGTGTAAACAGGTTTAAACCCCAACTATTGAATTGGTTTGCAGTCAAGGTGAGGCACCAAGATGTGAAGCCAGCAAAGCTAGGTCATCTAGCAGTGACCCCAGACTAGATTCCAGGGGAAGACCCTGAAACTAGGTACTGTACAGAAATGGATGCTGTGAGGCATGCTAAAATGGCTTTATTGAGGGAGGGAGGAAGGGATAGGAGAGAAGAATGGAAAGCATGGCATACAGTTAAAGTGGAATGAAAGGTGGATTGTGAATATTCCACCCATGAAATAGCATAGCCTGCAACAGGGTAGAATGCTACTGATATACCTTTTCCAGGCATTTGACCTCCAATGCCCAATGGCTTGAATCTGTGAGGGTAGAATGCCTGCCACTGCAAGGAAAGTTGCCCTGCCAGCGTGCAAGGAATGACCATCTATAGAATTGGGAAAAAAGAAATGAAGACAATGCAGAAACCAGTTACATTGAGGTAAGGCTCCATTCTCCCACAACCATAGCTGGAAGAAGAGTGGAAACCAGGCATCATGCAAAGTTAGATAGTGCCAGAAAAGACCAAAGGGGTCTGGTTCTGACATACTTCACTGAATAACAACCTGATTGCCTTCAAAGACATGATCAGCCTTGGACTGGGGGATAGAGAAGCTGAGTGTTGACATGTTAAATTGAACTGTGTGATGCCAAGAGATTTTGCTGAAGGATTGAAGCTTCGAGTCATCAGGTTTGACAAGTTTGCAAAGGTGAAGCAATCCAAAGAAGCCCACTACAAGGAGAATAAAAAGAATGTCATAATGGGTAAATGGTGCTGGAAGAAGCTGAAACACGTGAGTTAGGTCATCCCTAGATGAGGGAGCTTTCTGGCTGATAGGCAAAGAAAAGCACCACATAGCACCCCACAAGGTGCAAACTACAAGCAGTGCATTCCACATTTCATGGATATTCAGGTAGAAGGACTCTAACTCCAAGACGATTCCAGCAAGGTAGGTTCGGATTGAGTGAGGTTTGATGTGGTGAACCATAAAGGTGATATAAAGGGAGAAATTTTCAATTGATGGCACAGAGTCATGTTGATGAATCTCACAGAATGTGAGATAAGAGTTGAGTGCAGACAAGTATGTAGCTTGCATTGAATGGTCGAGGGCATAGGATAGGGTAATGGAACACTCAATCAAGAGGTGCTCCGGACTCCAGGCAACCCAGCATGGCTGCCAGGAGTGGCATTTAAGTGTGCTCATTTATTGGTTACCCCCAGCACATTCTGAGGGGATTGAAAGGATGTAACCATGACTTGTGATTGCAACGCCCTAGCTTCTTCATTTCTGAATCAAGATAGAAGGTCGGCAAGCACATTGTGAATACCTGGGACATGATAGACCCGAAAATCTATCTCTTTGCTTAGAACAGTGTCAACTACCTTCATCAACATCCAGTTAAACTTAGATAATGCTGTAAGCGAGTTGAAAAGCTGAACAGTGTTGATGTTATCAGTGAAAACAGCAATGCATTTCCCTTTCTGAAGGTGCAACGAAGCATCAAGTAGCATGGCCATGACTGCAAGAGCTTCAAGGTAAAAGATTGAACTGCCATTGTTATTAAAGATTTCATCAGCCAGAGCTTGATAAGCAAGACCTAGACAAGGATACCAAAATGCCAGCCCAAGGGGTGAGGCATCACAATAAACCCTAAGAACTGAAGGGGGAAGTTCATGATATGACCATGAGACTGAACACAGAAAATAGACTCCATCAGTCTGTTCTAGCCATTTTATCATCCATTCTAACTCACACTTGACAGCTTGATTGACCCAAAGAAGAGCTCATTGATATAGTTTCCTGGCCATTTTGCAATATAAGGCACATAGCCCAGCCCTAAGATGAGGATAGATGTTAAGTCCCCAGTTTAAGTGTCCTGCAATACACTGAAACTTGTGAAGTGAGTGACATGTTCCATGAGTTCTGAAAGTTCGCAAGGCCAAGATAAGCTGTTGCTTGAATTCAGGTAACATGCAAACATGCATGAGATTTGGGTCAACATCAAAACTGATGATAGAAAGTTCATTGCTGAAAACCTGCTTTTTCTTCTCATGCAGCAAGCCAATAGAATCCCAGAGCTCAAGAAGACATGTTAAATTTGAAGGGAGGAATTTGCTGTATCAGTTATAGAAGGAGAGCTTCCCCTTTTTCTGTGGTGAAAAAGAGTCATCAACATATATATAAAGGAAATGGATTAACAGCTTGACAACTGCAATCCAGATTATGAGGGACATGAAAGTGTAGAAAATACATTGAGATGCATGTTCACCAAATATGTTACAGCAGTCAACATAGTGTTTCGTATCAATAGAAACAATTTGCTTTATCTGCCACAGAGGATGCATTGGCATCTGGCAATAGGCTTCAGCTATGTCAGCTTTCCATAAAATAAACGAGAATTGAGTGTTCTGCAGCCAAAGAAATCAAAGAGCATTTCCAAGGTCATGAATATTGTCAAGCGTAACCCCTGCAATGTTCTCCCACAAGATCATGTTATTCAGAGCATATTGACCTGTGCTATGGTCAGTGACCAAGCAGAATCACTTCAGTCCAGGTTTTGGAATGGCATGAATTGGAATGCTATACATGCCTGGCAAAAGGTCAGGTCCAAAGGCAGGTGAATACTATCCTACAATCACTTCTTTGTTGATCTGAGCTCACAGAAAGGTTGCTTCCTCATCTGATTTTGGCAATTGCTGGAAGTTGTCCCATGTAAGTGGCCATTCACCAAAGTGAGTGTTCACCCAGGGCCAAAACCCTTCATGAAGACCCTGACACACTGACTGGACAAAGGGTTGGTTAGGATGATCTGAAAGTAAGGCCTCAAACTGATCAACATTGATGGGAGTTGTGACACAAAAGAGATTTGAGTGATCTCAAATTGTATTGAGGGCCTCAGTGTTCTGAAATTCAGAAGCAGGTGGTGCAGGAAGTGAATCAGCAAACTCAGTCCAATGAACTGTATGACTTCAAACAGCTGATTGAGAATTCCAAACCATTTTTCTTTTGAATTTCTGACCCTTACTGAGTTCCAGATTGACCTGATGACTTCAAGCAGTCAGGCCATCGATGATCTCCTCTGCAGCCATGATGGTCACAGGCATGCTCATATGGGCACTGAGATGATGATCAGTGACAGGTGCCTCAATTCCAGTTATGGCAGGAATCTCAGCGTCTAGGATTGGGAGCTCATCTCTCTCCTCTTTAATTGTGAGCACCTCCTTCTCTGATATTCAGACCCATCCCAAAAGAGGTAAGGAAGATGGTTCACAAGTCATTGAACTTGGCAAAATCAGAAAGGTGTAAGTGTTTCTGATTTGCAGCTCTAAGACAAATTGCTTTGTCGAGCTTGATGACACAATGGTGAAATGAGGGCTGGATGGATGCAAAGAGCCCAGACACAAACATTTGGTAAGGAAGATACTCATTGTACCATCCAGGGAGTGCAAACACAGTCACTTGGATGGTCTTCTCAAAAGCAATGATCTAGTCTCCATGGGTTCAAATTGCCTTGATACATTTAGGCATTCAAACAGAGATTTGGAAGAGATATCCAATGTCATGAGGCTGCTTGGTGTCAACATCAGTGGAGTAGTGGGTTCCAAGAACCTTGGCGAGGTCGACAATGTGCCCCTTGACAATATTGACCCATTGGTCATAAGGAAAGTCAGGACAGCCAGGTGACAAAACGATTTTTTGTGTGACATAGGTGGGATCAGATGCCCAGTCTTCAAGGAGCTTCAAGGTGTGTTGAAGTTCAGGATCGAGCTGCCACCAAATGACTGCCATGGACAATTGCCATGGAAAAAGATCTTCGTGGACTACAGAACATTTCCTCTTTGGTGAAGGTTTATCATCATCACTTGACAATTGTGATCACTCCCTGTTTCAGGCTCTAGACATTCCATCAATGGTCTGCACTTGATCTGGGAAAGCAACCTGGGTGGATCATCCTGGTGTTTCCGATTGGCTTCAACCAGCATCAATGACCTTGTCAAGCTGGTTGAGCATTCCAAGGTAGATGGGTAGCACATCAGCGAGCTGACTGGGGGAGACCAGAGTCTCTCCAGTAGAGAGAGCCAATTGAACTTCGACAATCACCTCAGATTTTGACAATTCTCCTCACTGAAACTGTTTGACGATTTGTAGGGCTTGCTTGGGTGGTTTGACTGTATCACCTCGCAATTCCTGACTTATGAAGATGCTTTCACTTGACTCAGAGGCATGCTCGGACATAAGGAATGATGAAATCAAAGGTGATGAAATTTTTGACAAAGCCAAGCAACTAGCAATATGATGAGGGTGTTACGACTACCTTGGGTGGAGATAGGCACAGCCCTTCGAGGCGGGTCTACTGGGATACTAGGATGAAGGAGAATGCAGCTAGGCATTCTACGAGGATGAAGTTTAAGGATTCAGGAAGAACAAGGCTTTCGTCTTGCCCTATCTCAATCGATCAATTGTCGAAGAGAAGACTTCCTCTGAGATCAATCGTCTCAAGGAGGACAGGAGGTTCCCTTTGAACAGTGTAGCCTTCAAGAGTGCTACGAAGTCTCAAAAGCAGAGGATTCCCGATGAGGGACTAGGACTAAGATAAGGCAAAGACCCAGTGTATTGAGGTACATGAAAGGGAGGTCTAGCTTAGCGACATAAGTATGGAGAGACGAGTTTATATAGGCTAGGAAGGAGTCGCTGATGAAGCAAATGGAATCGCATAGAATGCAATGGAAATCGGACGGTGAGTCAGGGTATCATAGTCAGCGACAAAAAAGAAAAAACGTCCAAACTGGGATTGCCACCCATGTGTATGTAAGTGATAAAAACAATAGGGACTGATTGTAAGAGAGGGTCTGTTGTAAAAAGGGAGCAAAACTACCTGACAACTCACCCAGCAAGATGATAAGGGGTGATAGGAATGAATTGTCAAACATTATCCCCTATTTCTCACTGTCAGAGTTACAAATAAGGAGGTGGTGACTGAATGGCTGGTGAAGGTGAGGCACGTGAAACAGCGACTTTAACCAATTAGCTTAGTGTAAACAGGTTTTAGGGCCCAAACAGATTGTCCAACATGTCATCAGCACTGTATACCAATGTTTGCTTCATGACTATTGTGATCCTTGGCTGGCATGTCAGAGTCAAAAAATTCAAGAACCTTCCTCTTGACTGTACATACACCCTCATGGCTGCCCTAGACCACCATCTGCCCCCTGAATCTGAACATACCAACATCCGATCAGATCTCCTGCTCTTGTGTCAAGGACTGCAAGACTTCAAGTCTTTACTCATGGAGTGTCCAGAAGGCACTCAGTCTAAGTGTCATTGGACCGAAAACGATATCCAGATCATGATCCATTATCTACATGAACACTGTGCTGAGCATGGTGATGGCAACTTCACCAAGTCAACATTTCATGCTGCCACGATGGTGATCAACAATCAGTCCCCTCTTTCTGGTAAACCAAAGGACTGGAAGAGCACAAAGAATAAATTCACTGAGGTATCCATCTCTCTCTTTACATTGTACATTGGATAAGTACTGATAAATTGGTTGTAAGATAAAGTCAACACATACTATTATTTGACAATGGAAGAACAAGAGTGGGGTGCACTATGATAACATCAATGGAGCCGACATTTGTGATCAGCAATTGGCAAAGGTCTTTGATAACTGGATTGCCAAAAAGGTATGTTATACTATGGCATATAACCATGTATCCTCAACCCCATCAGCCACAGAGCCACAAGAAGATGAGGCTGTTCTGCAACAGAGGATGGCCATACTATGATCTGATAGATGAAATCTTCCCAGATGGTGCCATGGCAGCAGGTGATAGTGTCTATTGAGGTACTAGTGGTCAATTTGGACCCCTCACACTCAACCCTACTAGCTATGCCACCATTGCTTCCGATGACGTGGATGTCACCATGGAGGTGAGTTACAAGCATCTATTTCATGATAGAAGCAGCTCACATTTACTATGTCTTCAAGCCCCTTTGTATCACTGGCAACCCTCCTGCTGTTCCTGCTGTTCCTGCTGTTCCTGCTATTCTCAAAGTTTCCTCCACTCCCATTCCTCCACCCAACTCTGCCAAATGCTCCCATGCAGTTATGTCAGTGGATTCATCCTTGAATACACCATCCCTTGGATTTTCCAGCTCTTGTCCTACCACCATCACTACCTCCTCTGTCATCACTAGTACACAGGCCACTAGCAAGCACAGTCACCTGTTCAATTTCCAAACTCTGGCATGGGAAGAAGATATACAAAACCAGCTGATCATGATCAAGATGCTCAACAACACTGCCAAGAACATCAGTAAGGCCATTCAACATGCATTTCAGGATGGACTTGCAATTGTTAGTGATGTCACAAAAGTTCTGTACAAGATCCCAGAGTTTGTGGGTCAGGGAGATAAGATAATCACATTAGGTGATTACTTTTCTGACCACAAAAGTGAAGCATCAATGTTCCTGTCACTCCAAGGGGAGGAGCATGATGTGTATGCATGTAAGTTGTACAGAGAGAATTGTTCCTCTGGTGGTCCCAGAGCTGCACAGTTGTGTAGTATGCTGATCTCAATTGCAATGTAATAATGTGTGTATTCCGCAATACAATACACTTGAAATTGTTGTCTACATGTCATACACTGAGCAACAAAGCTGTCCCAATGTTGAACACATTTTGATTGTTGAGTCAATATCAAGAGAACTATTGATCCTAGACTATTCAACCCAGGTACCATTAGAAAGCCGTAATCGAGGGCGTTCCAAACATATATATATATATATATATATTATGTAATTATAGATATATCAGGAGATATGGTAAAATTAATCACAGGTACTCATTGGGACAGTTTTGTTGCTGACTATCAAAAATGTCAAAATTGAACATTCCAGTGGGATATCACATAAGCACCGAATCATGTGATATATAAGAAGTTCAACATGACTCAAATGAATATAACTATTACTTTTTTCTTCATATCCACCACCATAAAATCACTCTCTGTTGATCAAATCAATCAATTATTGCTTTCTTGAAAATGAGTCAATCAACTCATCAAATAACTGTTTCTACTGGCCTTAGCATATCTACCATGCAGAGAATATCTGAAAACCACTGTATTAACCTACCAAAGTCCTCTGGAGGTTGCTCATTTATCATTTCTTCCACTAATATGTAATATACCATTTATTTCATTGAAACTGGAAAGGGTGAAAAGGCTATCCAGGTGACCCAAACTCTTCGGGATATCAAGGGACAACCTATCCCCTGCTAGACCATTTATTTTCACCTCAGGGAAGCTGGAATAAAGGCTGTGGTGAAGAAGAAAAGCCCACTTCTTTTGTATCAACCTATTACTCAACCACTTTCCTGTCCTTTTTCATGCCCATCTCTTTCCATATGGTCCAATTCAATTGGTTTTAGTCTCATATGACCATATCACACACTTTCAGTACAATGCTGATGGTTCAAAGTGAAGTCTAATCTTGCTTGCTTATGATGCTAATAGAGAAGAGGATATTTCTTCTTCACTACAGCCTTTATTCCAGCTTTCCTGAGGTAAAAATGAATTATCTAGCAGGGGATAGGATGTCCCTTGATGTCCCGAAGAGTTTGGGTCACCTGGATAGCCTTTTCACCCTTTCCAGTTTCAATGAAATAAATGGTATATTACATATTAGTAGAAGAAATGATAAATGGGCAACCTCCAGAGGACTTTGGTAGGTTAATACAGTGGTTTTCAGATATTCTCTGCATGGTAGATATGCTAAGGCCAGTAGAAACACTTATTTGATGAGTTGATTGACTCATTTTCAAGAAAGCAATAATTGATTGATTTGATCAACAGAGAGTGATTTTATGGGGGTGGATATGAAGAAAAAAGTAATAGTTATATTCATTTGAGTCATGTTGAACTTCTTATATATCACATTATTCAGTGCTTATGTGATATCCCAGTGGAATGTTCAATTTTCACATTTTTGATAGTCAGCAAAAAAACTGTCCCAATGAGTACCGGTGATTAATTTGACTATATATCCATAATTACATAATATTTATATATATGTTTGGAAAGCCCTCGATTAGGGCTCTCTAATGGTACCTGGGTTGAATAGTCTAGGATCAATAGTTCTCTTGATATTGACTCAACAATCAAAATGTGTTCAACATTGGGATGGTTTTGTTGCTCAGTGTAAGTATGCAACTTCAGCCTCTGAGCAGAAGAAACCACAGGAACCAGAGCTCACAATCAAAGTCACATACAATCTTGTCATCTTTCCAGCATTCAAGATCAAAAAGGACATAAAAAAATGAAAAGGATCGAACACCTACTTCAAGCTTGACATTGATGAGCCATTCAACACCTGGAAAGCACAGTTACTTGTGCGAGTTTCGGACAAGCATTCCCCATCCACCCTCTCATTTGATGACTATGACATTACCTTCACAATCCCCCATATTTCACCCTCACTGCTTGCCATCATGGCTCTTGATGGCTACAATCTACTCTGTGAGTGTGTATGCAAGGCCAAGAACTTTGAAGCAAATGTTATCATTCAGGCTAAAGCAAATTTCAAGGTTTCATTGGCATTTCATGTGTGTTCTGTTGCTGAATATTTTTGCACCATGACCACCAGAAGGAGAATGCCTCCAGTGAGCCAGAATCTGATGATGAGCCCAAGCACCAGGCCCTGAAAAAGAAGAAAGCTACACATGCTCCAAAGGCTGCCGAGATTGATGAGAAAAACAAGCCAGTCAACAAGAATATTCAAGCTCTTCAGTCCCGCTGG